>LYUA01001707.1:163998-175237 GCA_002093875.1 Calopteryx splendens | reverse complement strand
ACAGGAAAGGGGGGGGGGGCAAAATCATTGGCTAAACTGATTAACATGGAAATTCAATTTTTTTAAAAAGCCAGTAAAAAGAAAAGTGGTGGTATAGAAAATGTTTCAGCAGTTGTACTTGATGGAGCACATCAATCTATTCTTGTTTTCCTTCAACTTTTTGCGATTAACTTCAACCAGGATCTAACATTACCCACGCATTCTGACAATGAAGTTTGCAAGGTGAAGCTCAAAGGAAAAATCTTACAAAGGCTAAACCATAAGTCACCACAGTTTACCACAAGTTGAAATTGCATCCATGAAGATTTGTTAATTTAATATTTTATGGCCATAGGTAAAAATTCCAGGCAATATATTGGGCTAACCTACTAAATGGAATCAGGAAAAAAATAATGGCACATGTAGTTCACAGAGAGAATTTCACAACTAGCACTAGCCTTTGGCATTTATAAATTTTTAACTAAATGTTAGGAAAATAATTATGAATTGGAAAAACATTGAACTACAACTTCCCTTCTCCAATCTCTTCCACATTTTAATACTTTATGGTATGTTAAGAAAACATTAAGAATGGCTCTAATCTTCCATGAACAGTACAAAACAGAAAGAAACCAAATACTCATTTACACTGTGAAAAAGGGAATTTATAAACCATCCATCTACACTTTATTCAAATCTTCATTAATTCACGGAAAGAATAACTTGTTTCCTACTGTATAAAACGTATGAAACTAGTTGTCACTTAATTATCCTGAGAGAAAACAATCTATTATCCATATCTGAAAGCATAAACTTGTTCTTAAAACATAATTTCAATCAAGTAGTTTGAAGTTGAAATGAAAAATCACTGTGTTCGGGAAAATAAAAAATGACAAATCTGACTCCAATAAACCATTTAAGAATATGAAAGTACCTCAAGGATCTACATTAAACAAGTAACAGGGGCAGTGATATATCCTATATCACTGCCAAGGACTACGAAAAGGTGACAAATGTTTTAAACAAAATAAATATATAACTGATTGGTTTTTTCTCTATATCAACAAACAATTTGGATAGAGGACTTATTTTTGGTACAAAATTGCATTTGGAGTCATACCAAAAAGACTAATAATGCCACTATGCTCAGATACCAAAAACATATCAGCTGATAAATTAAGCCTATTCAAACCAAGGAGCAGCAATGCTCAAATTAGGTACATTTTTTTCTAAATATCAATACAGGATTATGAAAAAATGTGAAAGTTTTAACAAATTCATAAAAGGAAATTTAAAACTAATTAATATACACTATTTGATGTGGGCTCTGGGATATGGAGGATGCACAACATTTCAAAAATAAAAATATCTTTAATTTATGATGAAACGTGGAAAAAATATTCGGAAAATTGAGTCAAGTCGACCAAAAACCTAAAAATAATAAACTAATGGGCAATGAAAATGCAAGTTGAAAACAAACAAGATACATGTCGAACCTTGACGGGCAAAAACTAACTATTCTAACGGCACTCAATCAACGTGCGTAAAAAAACTTGCTGACATCCAACGCAAAGCACGTCAGAACGCCTTTTATTTACCTTCTTTGTGGGTGACTGTAATAATTTCAGTAGGAAATCCATGGCAATGCGATCTTGCTCGATCACTGCGTCGTTTCCAATTGGTTTGTGCAACAGTTACACGGCAGTGCAAAACCGACCCGCGCATCCCAAAAATATAACACGCCCTGGGGTGGGGGTGAAAACAGCGATCCATCCACCAAGGACTCGTGCCAAAATACGAGCGGGGACCGAAAAAAACCCTCCGTGTGTCCGATCCTTTTGACCCACTGACATGACGTTCCCAGCGTCTTCGAGGTAAACACCAGCAGTGGGGCGGGGTTATTCGTTCATCAACGAAACGGAAGCGCGTTATTTATATTTGCAGTATTTCTCCGTTACCCTGGAAAAATCAACCACATCAACAGAATCCACTACCAGATTTATCGCAAGTCAGGACTCCACAAATTTTCCTGTCGCAGTACGGTAAGAGAAATATTGCGGGGAGAATGTGCGAATGCCTTCGGCTCGAGAGTTGTGTTGATTCGGAGGCGCGGGAGAAGGATCCACCACAAACCACAGTGACCAAACCGAAGGTTGGTCGGTCTGGGAGAGGCGAGGGTAGGCGCTGTCCTCGGGACCAGCTTCGTGTGAAGCTTGGGTGTCTCCAGAGTCATCGGGAATCGAACCCGCTACCCACCAGGTGAAGTTTTCCATCGGGTCAGGTTCTTCATTTCTGCCCACGTTTCGATGCGCGACCGGTATTTCATCTTCAATTCTTTGAAGTGAAACCCTGAAGACGACGTATGTGACGCACATCGAAACTGCGGCAGAAATGCAGAACTTGACCCAATGGAAAACTCCACACAGAAAATACGTTGCGAAAGCACCAGATCTTCCGTTACTCTACTCACCAAAATAATACCACGTCCCACGGGAAAAATGCACACACACGCTAAAAGAGAGAATGGATGCTAAGTGAAAACTAATCAACTGGCGAAGAACTTAATTAAGATATGTGTCGAGAGTATTGTATTTTCTCAAACACTGTCAACATATTTAAGGAAAAAAGAAAATACTACCCAAGTCGTGAGGCAAGTGGGACGATTAAATATCACTAGGAAAAACCTTAAATTTTTTTAGGCCGTTGACAGATCTGTTGAACTTATTATCATGGTCATTAATGATATTTTGCCATCGTATTATCGCCGGAGCATCTCGCTTACGTGAAACTAAAAAATGACATTGTTTACGGAGGTACCATAAAGCACGAATGTAGTTCAAAATTAGGAAAGGAGTAAGGACCAAAATTTTGACATGCTTCATAATCCTCGACAAAATTATTGAGTTAAATTGACAATTCTACCCCAATATCTGCAGAGGCTTATAATTTATATGCACTATAATCTATTCATATGTGTTTTACATTAGAGATTATAAAGTAGAATGCAATACAATACAAACGTTAACTAATTCAATATGGTGTCAAAAAGCCGCACCGCGATAGCGGATTGACGGCAACAGTGATCGATGGAACACTGAAATGCCGTAGAAACGATTCGGATTCAAGCCTACGTCTTTTTCTGTACAGTAGGAACACCTCATAAACGCACGACCAACGTGAAGGGTACTCCCCTCCATCCTATAAAGGCAATCAATTCCTGATTGGAGAATTCAAACGGTGGAGTAATTCGCTATGCATCATTGAGTTCATAAAAATCGCCATGTATTTCTTTTTTTTCCAGAGTTAAACTGAGGAAAGATTTATCACAAGGTACATCAATCAAAATAAGATTGTAAGTCCTGCCTCGATGACAAGTAAATTAATAATATATAGCCTTCAGAAAATAGTTGGGCACAAAGAATACGCGCCTGAGGACACTAAGAAAAAGATTTTGAATTAATGCGAGACAAATATTTTCTCGGTCTAGATGAGCAGAATGCGCATAGATATTTATTCAAAAAACGAGCCGTCGCGACGGTTAAATTTGAGGCACGTTCGCCATGCCTTATACTTTCGCCAGGAGACGTGAGACCCCAGTTCATTGCACCTGCCTGCTAACGGAATCAATCGCAGTGCGGTCATTTTTACGTCCTCAGTTTCTGCCAAGTCCCTAGGAACTCAATTCTCAAAGAGAGGCTGCAAAAAGACCCTTACTCTCCATACTCGGGAAAGAGAAACATCTTAAAAACCACAAAGAAAGCCTTTAAACGAATGTATCGACAGTGATATTTCCCTATAATCGACAAAAAGAATAGACCATGACGCGTAAATACAGTCTCGCAGTCCCTAATATTTTTTTCTCCCTTGTCTATTTTTTTAAATTTCAAATTGATATTGAAAGCTGAAAGAAAAGCGACGGGATGGACCGTAGGCACCAAAACACGGAGGGAGGGAGAGGACGCCACAAACCAAGGAAGTTCAAACCTTGGAAGCAGTCGGTAACTTCCGGTGTCGCTCCAACCCACCCCAAATAAGCCTCGTCAACACAAGATAGAGAAGATAATAAATAGGATGGCTGCCACCGCTGCCTCTGCTTAAGGACTAAGGCACGTTCAGACTGCCGAATGACAAATATGGACCAAGAGGGAATAGGGGAGGATGGGGAGAGGGAGGACACGGGAGGTGAACGACTCGCACGAATGCCACAGAACCCCTGGCAGGATACACACTACAAAGGCACTTAAAATGCAAGTCAAAGGCAGCGCACGGAAGTAGTGAATACGCACTCCTTTCGCCCAACACCTTCGTAACACATGCGGCCCGAGTAATTTTCACCTTTCAGTCTGCAAACGATTGATGGTTTCCAGCTACTCCAACTACAAGTTGCTGCGAAGGGGATTGGGAAATTTCGCTGATGCGAGTGAAAATAACCCCTGATTAGCATAACCCCCTGAGTGTCTTTGGGGAATCAAAAAAACCGCAAAGGCACTGCAATGTTAGCACTCCGGCAGGAGCTCGTGATCGATATACGAATAGGGGGAAAGGTAGGAATTTCGAAAGACAACCTAATGAAACACCCGACGGAGAATTTACTGATCAAACATTGCGGGGCTGTTCACGAGCAACATTTCCATGGAAAGCGAAGGAAAATACGAGGGTGAAGGTGTTTCAAGGTATAACTGTCACCAGACCGTCAGATCCGTAGCTTTCGTCGAACCTCGCTAAGGAGAAAAAAAAATTAGGTAAATACTTTACTCACCCTATGAAGAACATTGCCCATGACACAAGGCGTCAGTCACCTCAACGAAATTGATGTCCTATCGATATACCTCGCCCCCCATCATTGGACTCCCACGACATTTGAACGATTCCACCTTCTCTAAAGATGGAGTGACAAGCAGGGGACGGCCGGGAACGGTATGAGCCACGAGAGGGCCTCCACACACATCGGCAGGAGAATGCACAATGAATACGCGGGGAGGACAATTTGCTTCCATCGAGTCTCTCTGCGGCTAGACCCAAGATATTCATTGACAATGAATGACGTATGATCTCCTCAATCAAATTCTTTGTATGGCAGTCCTAACTCGATGGAATGTCGAATTAATTAAGCAGTCCTAATTTGAGCAGTGATACACCAGGTTAGATAACGAATAAGTCTCTGTCGGTTATACTTCAACACAGTCTTGCGTGAGGTGGTTTCTCGCCAGTGCAACTCGAAATACATAATAGCACCTCGACTACCTTTTCTGCGCTTGCGCCTTACAAAAATTCATGCCATGTGAAAAAATGAAAACATGGCTGGCTGTGTAATTGAGAGATCGGGAGAACAAAATGAAAACACTTGTCGCGAAAACGAACCTTTCGACCAAGTCTAAAGAAGATTTCACGAGCATGACTTATAATTGTTTTCGATATGAATACACTGTGTAACTGATAAGCAATTCTAAACACGTTAACGCCCTAATATGAAGTTAAGATCGGCGCAGTAACTAAAATAGTGGATACAACTTCCAAAGACGAGTGTGCATCAAATTAAAAAAAAACCTACACGCGGTAACATATACTCCAATTACCAAACTTAAGCAAGTACGCAAATCAACGTCAAATAATGTTTTACCCTCACACCTAGAGTCATAGTCATATGCGTTAAACCAACACCAAAGGTACTTCAGGTTAAGTATTCCCAGCAGGAGCATAAACAACGTGTCCGTGAGCTCTCCTTAAATCATTTTGCAACCTCAGATTCATAATTACCATTTACCGTCCAGCACGACAAATTAACATTGCACACAATAACAAGAGCAAATCACCTCAATTTACACAGCGAAGACAGAGTGCAGCATGAATCAGAAAACAAGCTCACTTAAATAGGATTACAAAAGAGGTATATTGCGCTCTTATATTTTTATGAAACGTCAAGTAATAATAGTAGCCGCCAGATGGCAGTACCATAATCTGTCAATTGAGGCGTGTACCGAGGATGGGTATCATGGCTAATACCGATGTAGTCTATTATAAATTAGTCATCGTTGCTCCACAGCACATTTTTAAAAAACGAAGGGGAAGCAGGGCTACATATACGTACATTTGGGATTTCCTGAGGTCACGCATTCATCTACAAAGAATAACAGTGACAGAGAGTTTTCAATACAACTATCACTCGATACATAGGTATAATGTCATATACAAACATACCTCATGACAAAAATTAGAAACCACAAAAAAATACATTTTCAGTTTAAAATTTATCGCTTAAATTACATCTGAACGGTGCTAGTGTAACGAATCTGATAAATTCCATTTAAAAAAGCAGCTTAAACTGTGTACATTATTTAACCACTCCAGTAAGAAGAAACAAAAACAATTTCTATTGTTCGATCGATTAAGTACGTAAATATTAATTCCTAACACCAAATGTGCAAACAATAGGCATTTTAAAATATAAAAATCATCGTAAAGCCCTACGGTTTATACCTTACTAACTGGATTCAACCCACATGCTACGTGACACCATAATCACTGCCATCATGTTCACATTAAGAATAATTAGTTATTATGCCATAATTGCCAAAACGGCATACATTAATTGTTTAATTTTACTTCGTTACTGTGATAAATACTTGATTTTTCAGGACAGATAATGTTTTAACTCACCAAATTTGGCGTAGCAGAAATTCATTGCCCTGCAGCGAACACCTGCTATTATTTCTAGTCAACTTCAAATTCGTGAATTCCTGAACCAAAAATCATTGTCTTCAAGTGAATTTCTTCATTAAAAAGTAGCCGAGTAATAACCCAGATATATTAAAAGCTAACGAGTACACATTCAAAAATTGAAACACATACGAAAAACCTACGCGAAACGTTCACCTACTAAAAGAACGGTGACGATACGACCGGTATTGTAGGTCACGTGAACATCACAGATGACTCTACTTCACCATTCCTGCGGAATCAGAACCAAGCCTTTTATGGCTACCGACTCTACAAACTGGTAAAAAAAATAACGGACGGCCAGAGCTGAAAGTTAGTTCATGAGGTGAACCCGTACAGACATTTCCTCTTTCACGTTATCAACTCAGACGCTAACATGATGGTAAATGACTGCTGCGACGCGATTATCGATGTTCTCGCCAGACGCGTGCGTAAAATCGCCAAGATTTCGCGTTGTCGTCGATATATAAAACCCAAATGGTTTGGAAATATAAGGCTTGACCTTAAAAGGTACGTAAACAATTGGAAAATTCGTGGTCTTTTAATAAAAACGTAGAGGATAATAAACGCAAACATCAAACGGTAAAAATAAAGTTGAAACAAATTACATACCTTCGGAGCTCTCCTGGACTTTTCACTCCCGGTGGCAAGAGTGTATGCACTTATATCCTTAAGCACAACACGCGTAGCAGGCAAGTGACCGACTGGGGAAGAAATCTTTGTTAGAGAAGGTTTAATTGGTGTTGTTGCATGAATAGAATCCGTCATCCCACCGCAATCTTTTCCTCTTGGTTCAATTGGCACTGCGTCAACAGGGCAGCAATTCTCATCCCCTTCTTTAAGAAATGAATTTCCAACTTCCTGAAAAAGGTCAACACCGAGTTGGTAGAGACGACAACACCAAACACGCAATCACTGAAAGTTGAGGGGATAATTATTTAAACAAAATCAAAACTTAGATGCCGCAACCAATAGTTCATCGTCACCGATCCCATAATCAGGAACATCTCCCTTCTCAGACTCTGTTAAGGAGTTTCCCTCATTTCTAGAACCACTGAGGTCTCCAAAAGTCCCAAACTCGAAAAATATTTCATCGCTAACCGAAGAATCATCCCACATACGGACATCTTCCCTCTCAAGATCTAAATCATCTTTCTCGATGAAGAAAGAAACCTCCGGTGGGAGCAGTCTTTCCTCCGACTGAAATCCACTGCAGTCAGGATCGTGGCATTTCTGATACCAAGTTCCTCTTGAACCATCAAGAACAATGTATATGTTATTACTACGGTGGTACCGCCCAATGTTGGCACAAAATCTGTAGTCTTGGATGTCAAACTGGATTCGTTGTCCTTTTGGAGTTACTGTGACAGTTCGTTTGCGAATTCTTCCCAAGGGTGAAATTAATTCTTTAACAAAATTGTCCAGTTCACTGCTTGAACATACTTCAGAAGACGTCGAAATCTGGCGAGTCGCAGTTTCTCCTTCGAAAAGCACTTCTTTCTGGCTCGAATATTCGAGGAGTCCCACTTGAATATCCTCAGTGTAAGTTATAAGAGAGTCCAGAAAAAGCTTTTCTTGTGAAGAAGTATCTCCAACAGGAGTATACACATTAAAGGTACTCAATAACAATGGAGCGTTTTTACCGAGCTTTGTGGAGCGGTATAATCTGAAGTGTCTATTTTTTGAGTAAACAGACTCGTCACAAAGTAACTTTTTGTCATCCTTACGTCCACATACGAGTAGATCGCAAATTTCTGAGTGAGAAACATCCATCCACAATTGCGGGTTCTTATTTATCACACTGGAATCTGAAATGACTTTTCTAATGCCTATACATACCTCTTTAACAAATCTGCCAACATTAATATTATCTCGAAAAATTGCTTTTTTACTTTGGTATATCAGGTGAAAACTGAATTTAGCTTTAGTACTGGAATCCAAAATAAGAACATTAGATGTGTCTACACGCACGTGGAAATAATGGAAAAGGTGGTTTGACAATATTAAAATAAAGGAATTGACAATTTTCTCTGGGTCACGTGGAGTGTTGAAATCGATATCATATTCCAAATCAAAGTAGATTTTACACGGAGTATTTTCTGGTATAATTTCATACGTGCATCTTAAGTGGCTGCTTCTATTAGAGTCATAATGCCAAAATATTGCTGGATGGGCAACTAAAAATAATCTCTGTCCAGATTCCTGCTGAAATGCAAAAGCCATCAACCCATTTCCTCGAATTTTCACGCAGTCCAGGGCGTCCTTTTGCTTTTTGAAAATTTTCCATGTTTGGGTAGGCCCCTCCAAGGAACACAGACTCTTAGGCAGCGGTTGAAGATTCTGGTCTATTGACACTCCTTTTCTTTTGCTTAAATTGTTTCCAATTTTCTGAGAATTCTTCCCATAAAAAGTTTCGGTAGAAATTGGTTCCAGACTGGACTTTTCACGACTAGTACTTTCACCAATGTCCTACAGAGCAAGAAAATCCAACTTGATAATAATTCCAACTTGATAATATTCACCAATGACACTCAGTTATCAGTAAAATTTTTATAAACAACTTGAACCACCCGAAAATTCTAAGTGCAAAATATAACACCACACCTTTCAAACGTTTTCAATGGCATCCAAGATTCATTAATGATACATCTGCATTTAAGTACTTTTAGACTCAAGATGAAAGTGAGAAAATTGGTAAACGTAATAATTGGCATACACTTCCCAACACTTTTGAAATCACATATAGCCAAACTATGTTGTCACATGAAAATAACGTTGAAATGAATAAGATACATTCAATGAAACTTTCAAATGTGATGGAACAATATTATCAAATTCTGACAACTTTCACACGAATACAATTAAATGCAAATACTCGAATTTTAGTTTAAAAATAAAATATAGGAAACTTACATTAATTCCAAAATACAAAAATCCATGAAATTGTGACGTTAGTATGGTGTTGGTTACGTACCATTTCAGAATTCCCAGAAATAAGCGTTAGTGAACAATGATACACACGCACATGAACTCGGGGAAATCAAACATCCACTACGGTTCACTCAAACTTGCTCCTACTTCCACAGGAATTAGCGTTCATCAACGTCCGTTGGGAATCGCGCCGAACATAACTTCTTTTGAAATGTTGATACACCAATCACGTGCGCTTACAGCTTACAATCGTTTGTTTTTTCAGTACTACCAACGTAAAAGATATTGGAGTGACAGACCCATGAATATACATATGTATATTCATGGACAGACCTTTGGGTAGCGCCACTGCATTAATGAAAAAAAAGTATTAAGGGTCGGGGAGTTTAAGGTGGGCATTGAATTGAGGGGCTTGGTATTTGACTTTATAAATGCCATCGACCAAGCATCGTAATATTTCTTTAATGTAACAGATGGTGAAAGAGTTGGGGAGTGTAGTGGGCAACCGTGCTTGTGATAATTATTGAATATAGGGATTCGTAATTTGCGTTAACACTCAGGAATAATATTTCTAAAAATCTGTTAAAGACTTTGCTTGTGTGATGAAATTTCAGATGACGGGGATAGTTGGGGCTCTGTTCTCAAAAGTTCTTTGAACAAAATTAACTTTATTATTTGAATTAGGCAACTGATTAGATATTATTTTTATAATTCGTAAATATGCTTTCTTACATTCCATACTGTCAATACTGGCTAGCTTCCGGGGGGGGTCTGTTTTTAGGGAGAAGAGGTCATTAAAACTTAAAGTTATCTTAGATAATGACTGTGATGATGTTTCCCATTTGGTCTTCAGTTGAGCTTAGGAAAGTGATTAACCTTATTTTTGGATTTATTAATTATTTTACTGATAATTTTTTATGTATTGTCACCATTTAACATTATTTTGTCAATGTAAGGTCATTAGCTAGCTAGATAATATGGTAAAAGATTTTTTAAATTGTAAATATTCTGCTTTAGTAATGACTTCATTATATGCTTTGAAAAGGCAGCTAACTCTTTGACATTCACCAACATTTGTGTGTCAAAGAGTTAGCTACCCTTGGTTAAGGAAACAACGATACTGCTACCAGAGTACAGCATTTACAATTGAAAATATCTTCTCCATCCATTTCTCTTGCCTTTGAGTTTCTCCCAATGACTGTCTCATTTCCCAAAATAAACCTAACACTTACTTATTTTTCTTCCTCTCAATCTTATTTCTCAACCCCCAAATCTCAAAGCAACCAATCAATGCTCATCTTTATCTTTATAAGTAAGTAATTAAGTATCAAGTTTCAGAACAGTACAATGTGGTTCATACCCTCACTAATATTTTCTTTTGTCCTTGCATAGTATCCCTGTCAACAAGTCTTCTATTTGTGGATACTTCTTTTGCAATTTCAAATCCTATCTTAAAGCCCTTTCTACAATTTCCCTCTCAAGTAAATTCCAAATATGTAAATGGGACCTCTTTTGTTCATCATTTTTGTAAATGACCTACCCCCTTTCCTCAGTTCTCCTATTCTGTTACAGCCACTTTATATGCAGACGACACCTCATGCATTGTCCATTC
>LYUA01001707.1:60977-75577 GCA_002093875.1 Calopteryx splendens | reverse complement strand
TTGAGTGGGGACTGTGATCAAGTCATTTAGGTGCACACGGATGATCTAGCATCGGTGAGATAGATTATGAATATCAGTTTTGTCGTCGAGTGTATTACAGGGCCAATGAATGAAATATTGTATGAGGATTAAACACAAGGAAAAATGAAAGAATGAGATTCTCAAGAAGTTGGTTGGCCAAGTTATGTTGGAGGAAATGAGCGTAACAATAGAATGATATCTTTGTGTTTCCACAGGAAAAATATATTTGTTACATGACGAGGTTTCGTTACCAATTAAAATAATCAGGTGAGAACGTAGGTAGGAGAGAGGGTGAGAGTGGTCCCTCTCGTTCATTCCCTATCGCAGTTGTGGGTGGGGGTGGGAAGAAGGGGAGGGGAGGGGGTGCTTTTGAATCCTCTAGGGGGGGGGTGAGCCCCATGGGAGAGGGATTGATGTGTGCAGCATGAGGTCACCTGAGCTGAGGGCATCTGAAGGGCAGAGAGGGCAGTCAGTGGGGCACCCCAACGTGGGTCAAGGAGTGTGATAGCGTATTTGTGATTTGAGGTACGCTCTTGAATTTGGAAAATCCAAAAGGGGGGAGAGAGCCACGGGGTGTTGCCCAAAGTCATCGAGAATTTAACTCTGGCCCAACGCCCAAAGTTTTTTTTTCTGAGAAATTCAGTCTGTTTGTTCTTATTCATCTGATTATGGCCTAGGATGACTGAAATAATATAATTTTCCTATTTTATTTTCAATTTTTTTTTATATAAACAATGGTTGCATATACGCAACCATGGGCGTTCTCCATGCAGGCAACGCACACTTACTCGGAGAAATGGTCGAATGATCTTCATGAAGTTAAGACGTCCCTGTCGCCTCTTCTTTGGCTCTTTTGAATCTTTTATCGTTTCTGTATCAAAACTTCAAGGTGGTAGTAGCCTCATTGGCGTGAAATAAACAAGTTTTTCTCTAAACTTTTTAATATTAAAAATCATGAAAATTTGGGTACAAAATACAGATGTAATGATTCAAGTGTAACAAAAACTTAGGACTATTTTTATGATTTTTTCAATAGTATGATATCATTCAAAGCAATAAACACACAAGCCAACATCACATTTTCGTCATGATGTTTGACAAATGGCTTTGCAAAAATCTCCTGCGCATTTGTGCCTTTCATTATTGTCTTTCACAATAATGATATGTCCAAGCCTATCATAACACAATTTGTCTGCGGAGGCTCTGTTACGGTTATTTCTTTTTCCCTGTTGTTGGGGTTTTCCATATTTAAGCAATTAATTTAGCACAATATTTCTTCTAAATTGAACCTGTGTGAGAGCATTGCTTGAGAGTCGCATCAGTACCCATGCGTTCTGAACTGCGGCATCAATGATCCACGTAAGAAGTGGCCAGTACCATTTTTTTCGTCGGAAGTCTGAGATGAAGGGTTACGCTCTCCTGGAATTATGCCGTGGACAGTGCCTGGCTGAGTAGAAATACCCCATCAGCCCCATTCCGGAAAACCACTTATGTTAGGAGAATGATTTCTATCCCAAAGGTGAAATAAGAAAGTATTAAAGGAAGTGATTAGATAATGAATACCGATGTTTAAGTATTTCCTCCAAATATGCACAAGCATGTATACCATCCTCATCTATAAGGAATTGAAAAGTATTTAGGTAGTGCAAAAAATTGTGTTGCCGAGAGGTGTCAACCTCAAGAATCTTAGAAAAATCCTCGTTGCCCAGGGTTGAGTATATGCAATCACAGGGGATAGAAGTGACTTGTGAAAGAACAACACTTAAGCAGTAACAAAAGACCAATGTAAGTCGTAAGGATGAATCCTTTTTAACAAAAACGAAGCTAAAAATTTCGTCGAAAACATACAAGATGAAAATTAAAACCTTACACGAAGCGAGCCTCCATTGCGAGCGGGAACTGAGGGGGAATCGCAGGCAAAGCTGGAGCCACATGGTCCACTGAAGCGATGCCGTGGTTCAGGCCTCAACACAATGCTGTGAAACTGAGGAATGGGCTCGGTAAAGATTGTATGTGGTGGAGGTTGGCACTTGTAGTATTGGTTGCGTATACTCAACCGTGGGCACACGAGGCTTTAATATTCCACCCAAACCAGTAGCAGTACCAACTTTTTTTGCTAAATGCCACCTGTTGTGTGTAGTTCAGCTGCCAGTCTGCCCAGCGGCATCTTCATGAGGGCATGCCTATCTTAGTTTCTGTTGTTTTTGTTACACTGTGCTCTTGTCTGTCTGAGAATTCCGAAATATGTGCCGCTGTGAACCGGCTGTGCCGGCTTTGGCCATCATTTCTGGAGTTGTGTCGAGTGATGACGGCCGACCCGAATGTCTGCCCCATCCTCTCCACGCACACACACTCACCTAATCAAATGCTTAAAAACCACCCGAGTGCTCTTCTTGCTCGGCTCCTCCTCTTAGATAGAGAGATTGCTCTCACCCAAAGCCTCCTCTTCAGCAATCGTTGGGCTTCAGAAGCAGTTTTCTTGAGACAAAACTTAATGCAAGTAAGAATGTAACTCCTACACTTGAGCCATTTTGAGGCAGAGAAGAAAACAGTGTGATGAAAATTACAAAAACTGAGAAACACGCTCACTCACGATGATGCTGGTCGGGAGATTGGCAGCTCAAATACACTCACCAAGTGGCATCTAGTGGCAGACGTTTGTACCATTACTGGTTTAGGCTGAATGCTCATATGCTCAACAACTTTGGGTGGCCATTGTTCACTTGTTCATTAAGCAAGGCACAATCTTTTTAGTCCATGTGTTGGAAAATTTCCAACTGTTCAAAGCCTCGCATGGCATAAATCTTTTGTTTTCATAATATAAACATTTCTGTATGAAATCACTGGTGTGTGTTGGTTACCTATGAGATGCATA
Organism: Calopteryx splendens; assembly: GCA_002093875.1. Classification (NCBI taxonomy): domain Eukaryota; kingdom Metazoa; phylum Arthropoda; class Insecta; order Odonata; family Calopterygidae; genus Calopteryx; species Calopteryx splendens. The sequence goes on along the minus strand of LYUA01001707.1, from coordinate 72,681 downwards.
GCAAAGAGGGAAGTGTGGTGGCTGTTTGTTTGCATGATGCTCTTTTGTCCTGATTTCGAAATCCCTACCTGCCTGTCTGTCTGTCGGTGTATACTGCATGGTGGCAGTCTGGGCAATGCAGTTTGCATCCTCCACTTTGATGGAGGGAATCCGTTGCAGTCCCTTGTGAAGAAGGGAAAGTTTTTACTGTTATTTTAGTGTAAAAAGTTGTTCTCACCTCATTACTCTGAAGTAATTGCTGCACTATTGGAGAAATGTTCTTTAGGAATGGAAAATACCACCTCTTTGGTTGGCGGTCATGTGAATGGTATGCACTGAAAATGGGTGCTCTTGCTAGTCGAGACTGTTTTCTCCTGCACAATGTGTGCTTCAATTAGTTTTCTGGTGTAGCCATTGTTGGTGGTGATTTACTTAGTTATTTGAAGTTCTCTTTGTTTTTTGCTGTCTGACATTGGCATATTGCACAATCTGTATAGCAAGGAGTGGAATGAAGGGATTTTCTTCAAAAGGTGGTCTACAAAATGGATGATTGATCTATTCAGCACTGTTTTTCTAAAAATGAAGAAGTCAAATTTACGTAGGTCCGTAGTACTTACTTTAGGTTAAATCTAAGAAATTCAAGGACCCATCTGTTTCTACCTCACTTGTGAATTAAATGTTCTTATCCATTGAATTTTAAGTAATTTTATGGAACTGTGTAGCTGTCTTGACAATCACATCCATACAAAAAACATATTGTCAATGTATCATGGACTATTAAAGCCTTGATATGATGTGTAGCACTGTATGGCTCCAGATCATGGTTTTTGAAGCTAGAGGATGAGTCTAGGAAAGTCTTGGTTTGTTAAGATATATACGTATGGAAATGAATGGAGAAAATGCATTGGTCAGAGAGGAAGACTAACAAGACGAAGTTTAGCACATTTGTTTGGGGGAAGGAGGGAAATCAGGGTTGCTAGAAATCAGGAGGACGAGGAAAAGTGAGGGATTTTTAAATGGCCGTGGTGAACAGGAAATGTCTGGGAACTTTTTAGAACAACCTGGAAGTGCTGCCCTCTGTCTCATTTTCGTCCTTTTTAAAACCTATTAGAGAAAAATGTTACCAAATGTAATGATTCCGTTTCACTTCATGTTTCGTCTGAAATTCTTGAAAGGTGCTGCTATTAAGACAAGGAAACTCTGAGGGTAGGGGTGGTGGTTGGTGGTTTGCTACATTGTGAGCACATCTTTTCATGGATAATTTTGTGGTTTTACAAATATCATTCATTTCTGAAAAGACTGGGTTATATTTTTCAGCGGCTGGAAAACCTAGAAAATTAGGGGAATCAAAAACTCCAGATTCTGTAGCAACCCTGAAATTGCTTGGAGAAATTTGAAGATGGAGGAGGGGGTATTGAGGGTTAGAGGAATGATGGAGGAATTCGATAGAGGAAGTGTGTGTGTTATGCAAGGGGGGGGGAGATAGGGTTATTAGGGAATGGAGTGGAGAGCGTTGAGGAAGGAAGTTCCAGAGTTAGGGTAGCAATGAGTTTAGGCCGGAGGAGAGTCCTTCAGAAGTCCACGGAGAAGTGTAGAAATGGCCAATGGGATTGGCCAAGGCACGCCTTAATTGGTGGATCGCCTGTGATTATGATGTATTTCTCACCAGGTTTGAGATAATTTGGATAATTAAATCATTGGTGATTGATGCTCATTTAAATTGAGATTTATAGATAAGAACTGGGTTTACAACTCAGAAGACACACGTTTAAGTGGTTTCCATCCCTGTGGACATCACCTCATAATAATTTTCTCCATTGCCTTTCAGATTTCCTGTCCTTGCCCTGTCTGTATTGGGCAATGTTTTGAGTCATTCCTTGGAAATGGGTGCCTTTTTCCTCCAGTTCTTGAATTGGTGGAACTTGGAAGGAGGCAAGGCCAGTGTGACGGAGCTGCCCATTCCAGAACCACCTCAGGTTGGTCCCTGTTCTATTCGGATGGGAGTGTTGACCAGGAGGGCAGTACTTCCTGGTGGAATACATTGTGTGTTTGAATATTTATACACATGCTAAATCATGCGGAAACATTTGCACGAATACACTCAAATGTATGCACATTCAACGTGTGCTGTAACCCGTGGATAAGAGGAGTACATGACGAAGGTAATATGAGGCAAGTTCAAAGGGAAAGTACCATTTTTGTATAGAAAACTTCTCACGCGATACTTTCACTTGATTTTATAGTTATATCAAAGAGCATGCCATAAAATATTTTTTGAAACTATTTTCATGATTATTGAGGCACTTGTAATATCTGTCTTGTTTGTTTGAAATTTTTAAGGCAATAGAAGATCCCAGTGACAGTGAAATACGGTCTGTTGTCAGATTTCTGAATCCTCAAACCCACTGAAATTCAACAGCAGATTGCTGAGATATATGGTGACAGTGCAGTGAGTCATGGGATGGAATGGGAAAAGACTGAAAAAGGCTGTGCTTGGTGGGGACCAAGGAGTGGCCAGCCTTCCTCTATTTTAGTCAATGAAGATTTGGTCAATTGGAAATTTAATGAGAAAATTTGTGAGAACAGGCATTTATTACGATTTCCTTACCATGCGCTGAATGTCCTGAAATTGCAAGGGTGCTTGTTTAAAGAAAAGGTTTCTGAGGGAGAGAGTCGTTGTCATCTTTGGAGGTGCCGTTCTTTGGTAAGGGAATAAACAAAAAGTGCCTCAACAACGGCGGAAACTGTCAAAAAAGTAGTTTAAGATAACTCTGCTCTCTTTTGTGTTAACATAAATTCAGATGGAAGTACCACGAGTCAAGTTTTTACATATGAACACGGTACTTACTTTTTGAACATGCCTTGTGTTAATGAAACTGCAAATGAAATTTCATAGTTCGGAGAGATATTATGAGTGGTCGAAATTGTGCCACTCATAGGTTGTGGTCTTCAGATAATGGTTTCAGAAAATTCCATCTAACCTGGTGAGAAGCCTAAGAGGCACTACTATGCATCTAAGTTCCTCATGATTGTGAATACCTACTTTTGAACATATATTTATGGAGTGGAGGTTTTTCAGCAGATGCTTAAATCAGGATCAAATTTGTTGCTATGCTAAATTGTTAAATTAACACCTGCTTATTAGACTTTTGTGAGGGTTCATGTTGCTGATGATGTAAGAATTTACATGAAAGTCTTGTAAAGACCCACTTGAGTAGCAGGTGCTGATATTTTGGGCAGGCTTTAAAGGCTGATATGACCAGAATTGTTGAAAATTGAGTGCGAGAAGAAAGAAAAGGCCTCCCAGAAATAATAATGTGGGAAAATGAGGTTGATTGTTAACATATATAATGCCCCCATATACACACACTGTGAAAAGCTGCTTATTGTTGCTCTTGAGGAGAGATGGACTGATAGCTTCACCCTAAGCAGCATAATATCTACTTGAAACAAAGATTCACTTCAATTGTTCGTTAACTCTTCAAATTTATGATGTTTTACACCATTATTAAATTTAAAAAATGAGCTATTGTTTTGGTAATTAATAATTGAATTGTTGAATAATTGAGGAGTGAAATGTTTACAGTGTGAGTTCAACTTATAGAGGTCATCTGTGATTATAGTTTTATGTAGTCGAGATTTTCAGCATCTCTAAATTATTATTACCTATTTGTTAATCTACCGTTGTTAAGGTAGGTCTCTGATGGACACACCCCTACACTAAACCTGTTTTCAATTCTGCATACTTTCTGCCTCCCTTCATTCCATCCAACATGCATAATCTTTTCATCTCTAAATAAAGTGTTGATTTGTCCTGCAGTAAAACTTTTCAAGACTTCATAATTTCATTTTATAGCCAGCTAGATAAAAGATACCCAATTTTTCTAATCTTGTAGGCATATTTTTTACAGGACGAAAACCATTTTTCCTTGGAATGAAATGTAATAAATTCTTGACTTTTTATAGGAAACTCTGAACCCATACCTTTAATACCCTTTTGCTTTTAGTATGCATATTTTAGGGTAGTATATTTCAGAACGTTTTCTTTCATACTTATTCTAAATTGATGGTAACAACAGAAAGTTGAGGTTGTTCATGCTGAACCTGGGCCACTTAGAAGTAGTCTTATTTCTGTGGAGATTTCTTGAAACGGCTGACAACCTTGTGAAAACCACATCTATCTGGCTTCTGGTGTGAGGTTCTAAATTAATGTCCTATATCTTTGAGGAGGAGAAGAGTTAAATTCGTTGTCTGTTACTGTGTTCCAGGCTAGCGGTGAAAGCAAGCACTTTGGTGGGAAATGCCCATTATGTTTTGGACCAAGAAGAGTGGAGACAGTGCTTCCAATATCAGGGTACTTGCTATTCTTTGTTCCTTCTAAAACATTTTTAACTGCTCAGGATTTTATCAAATTCCATTGTTTTACTTGAGAAATTGGACTGTGATTCCTCACATATTTAATACCTAGTTCTTGCCTATTCATTGAATATGGAATGGAATTGGAGGATTTCTGGTTTCTACTCGTGTTGCATTCTGTCATGTGTTTGCCTCATAAAATGCATTCCAAGTCACCACCATATTGATTGTTAGTGCTTACTTGGGATCTCTTTTTTAAATTCAGGTACGTCTTTTGCTTCCGGTGTATATTCAGCTACGTGAGAGAGAATGGGTGTTGTCCCATCACAAAGTATCCTACATCTCTTGATGAACTGACAAGAGTCTACTCGGGTGAAAATTAAATTGTGTAGGTTAAAAGTGCAGGAAAATTAAATTGTGACATTGATATTTGTTGTTTCATATGGGTGTTACAAACCTCATGCTGTTATGTTTTTATAAAAAAATGTTAATAAATCATTTGTTTATCTTATAGTATTTTCTTTTTTATGGCATAAACCGTCGAATAGCTAGGTGGTTTGGGTTCCTTGAAATCTCATTATTTTTTATGTATGGCATTAAAACATGCCCATGAAATATTTTTTGGGTTAGGTATGTTTCAGATCCTTCCTGAATGTGAAGGGGTTTGTACATTTCTGGAGGACATTTTAGTTAATGGCTGCAACTATGCGGAGCGCAATTGCAGATTGAAAGCTGTTCATGATTTTATCAAAGATAAGAGCATGATCTGGAATAAAAATGAGTAAGTATTTGGAGCAAAACTAGAGAGCTTTTTGGGTCATATTTCCAATTAAGTCATTTGTACAGGTACAACAAGCCAACAGCACTAATGGGTGAATTTAGAATAGCCACAAATTGGTTTGAGCTATGTAGCTTTCTTGGGGTGGTCAACTTCTTTTGTCACTTTTCATACCAAGCACCTTTGGTGGAACATGTACTCACAAGCGAAGATGCTCATTTCAAATGGTGTACCAAACGGCAGGCCATGTTCCGGAAATGTATGGAGCTAGTGGCATCCCCTACAATCCTTTTATGAACCACAGGCACCTATGACTTCGATAGCAGATGCGTCTCCAGTAGGAGTGGGAGCTGCCCTTATTCAAGAGCAAGGATCGGGACCCCAAGGTATCAGATTTTCCAGCCCTGCTCTCCTAGAGTGGAGATATTCTCAGTTGGAAAGGAAACACCACCACATAAAATCTTTAAGGCCACAGGTGAATGGAGAGGTCGAAAGGCATAGGTCAGTGATGAAAAGAACGTGCATCACCCAGGGATGATGCATTTGAATCATTGCATATGGAACCACACCTCACACTTGAGGGAGAAATAGCTGATCTCTAGATTTCGCCCTAAACATCTCATCGTTTTGGATAAGAAAGGCAGTTCAGTCATCCTAGGTGAATAGGGAGGCCCTAAATACAAGTACAACCAACATGCTTAATTCATATAATGAACCCCCATGGATCCAGCTTCAGACTGACAACCCAGAGGTACCCCAAAACATTCCTTGCCATACATAAGGTGATGTCAATAGTAGATACATCACCATCACTTGTTTCTCCTAATCCACTCGGTTCAACTAGAATACGACCACCTAATAATGAAACAAAGTCATATTCAGCTGGAGATGGGTGAGAGCCATCTCCAATGGAATTGGTAATCCTAAATAGAAGACCTTCCATAGAAAGTAAATGGGAATCTCACCATGTACTGTGATGCTTATTTAAACTGGCCAAGGTTTTGTTTTGTTGACAAAATAAATATTTGTGAAAGAGAGGTTCTTACAAATGTTCTCAACACACTCAGAAAATGATATGACCTTCTGCACTTTATAATAGTTGAGCTACTTAATAAATTGACTTGATACTACTACTTTTAAATAACTTCTGTTGAATATTACAGGCTTTTGCTGTACCCCATCATCTCTGGTTTTCAACCCATAGGTTGGTTTCTCCATTCTTGCTTTCTCCCCACAAGTCCACATATGAATGCGATCACATCAATTGGCCTCATACATTTGAATTTATGTTATGTAGATGAAACCAATTGTGCATTACAGTTCATGAGCAGGGAGTCAGATATATATTTTTGTTGTAAATTTGGCCTGGGTTAAGCCTTAGCCCTAGCCTTTGTCCTGGCATTTTATAAAATGGCTTGGATGAAAAGGCATTTAAGCCACATTTTTCTATTAACTTATGAGAGCATATGACTTGCTATAAAGGTGTTACTTGTCAATGCCCTACAAGTTAAGAAAAATGAATTTTTTACCATCAATAATTCAAATCAGCTAATATTATTCCACAATCAGAACGTATTCACAAGAAAAATATACCTATTTTTAGTAGGCAAACATTTACTGCTTCATTACCTCAGAACTAATAATTTTTTATTAACACATTTTGGATTGATGTGTCTGTGAGAATTCGCAGAATGATGGGCACTACTTCTCCAATTTTCCATCTAAATTAGTGATTATTTGCTTTGCTCATTGAATTATCGTGGACAGGTTAAATTTTTTATTACGGTACGGAAATAGTGGACGCAGGATAAATGCGTAGAAAATCACGACGCTTATAAAATGTGTAGCTTATCTTACAAAAAGGACCCATTTGTTATAATTTAAAAAGTATTCTCTAACAGGAAGATGACCTTTTTCTTCTTTAGCTTACGGGTGTTTCATATGAAATGCATTGGCCAACCCCAACCATGCAATTTCCCACACTAAATATCATAAAATATGTTTGTAAAAGCTGGTAATGTGGCTAGATGACAAAAAGTTTTACCAAGCAGTCACTATGGCGGCCGAATAGAGGATATAAAGCATATAAAGTATCTTATTTCAACATAAAAAATAAAACCGATATATTTTTAGATTGAAAACCCATGAAAAAAACGTTCAACACAAAAATTACTTTAAAATTTAACACAAAGCGCACGAAGCGGCACAAATATTTCACGATTTCCGAAATAGCAATAGCGTTATGCGCATCTTAGTCATTTTACTCGGTGCGTAGAGGGTGTGTTCTGGAAAGTTACGTTTTTTGTTATTTATTGATTATCAGAAGGTAAAAAAATAATATTTAGTGTACAAGTTGTCATTAACTTAGAAGCGAAGTCTAGATGCTGTGTCAGTTGAAAGAAACGTGCGTAGCGGCTAATTCATGCTTTTATAAGAGTTGTCATCAGCGAGATGTGTGTCGTCCGTATATGTCAGTCATGTTTTTAGGTTTTATATGTTTATAAGTGCATAAGCACCTACACTTGAGCCCACGATGTTGTTTTCCGTAAATTATTCGTTGCAGTAATTGCTATGAACCAAGCATTATGGTAGGACTCGAAGTAGAGTGCATAATTTATGCTCAGTTAATTGAACTGGTTGGAGAGGTAAAATTTTTCAAGTTATTGGTTGGAGAGGTAAAATTTTTCAAGTTATTAGTTTTCTAAATAATACAGTTTTAGCTTTGAAAATGCCATTTAGGAGAAAGAAATCTGGAAAATCCTTCCCAGTCAAAGTTTGTACGTTGGATGCGGAGCTGGACTTTAAGTTGGAGGTACGGTATTCATTTTTACTTATTGCATTCATAATAAAAGCTTACAAAACCCCCGTCGTTATAAAACTTAATATAGGCCATACTTGGCGCATTATGCTATCTAGCCTTAGCTTTAATAACATTAATGGATTTGATCTATTTTCTTAGTGGAGATTCACCGGGAGGGACTTATTTGACTTAGTTTGTCGAACTATTGGCCTCCGAGAGACTTGGTATTTTGGATTGCAGTATGAAGATTCTAAAGGATTCATTGCTTGGTTGAAACTAGAAAAGAAGAGTGAGTATAGTGTACCTGAAATCACCATCTGTAAAACTAACAATAGAAATTTTTATGGGATTGCACCCTGGATTTTAAATTTCCATGCCCATTTAGAATGCACGAGCAAGCTGCTGGAACGTATGTTCACGCTGATTACGTATTTGATTTCAGAAAATACGCAACGGCCAGTTTTATCAATATTTTTCATGGCACTGCAGTCATTGTTTGTCCCTGATGTGGTACATGGGAGGTTTCCTTTTGTATGAAATCTTGAATAAAAACATCCATATAATCATAATTGGAATTTGATGCATGGCATTTAAAAAATGGCAATTCTCTGTGCTAAGGTTGGTAGTTATGTAAAAATAAATTAGCGTAAATACACTTTTCATGCATATATGTAATTTAAGTAAATTACCAAACACACTTAGGGGAATGTTGGCCTATAATATATGATGAAATGATTGGGATATTTATTAAAAGAGCTTATTATAGGCAATTATCACCTGGTTTTCATATATCTGATAGGAAAGTATGCTATACTTAACTGGTTTGTGTCTATCAATAATTCTTACATGAATCTCATCCTATAAATAGTGGGGAGAATTTGAAATTGCATGTGCTGAAAAGGGATTTTTTAAAATTGGTAAATGGTCATGAACTGCAATCAATGGCTGACCCTCACAACAGTGCGATCTTTTACTGTGTGAGAAGGGTTTTGTTTTTGGGTTTAATTTTCTGAGGTGGGAAAACTTGGTGCATTACAGAATTTGATATTCATAGGGAACACCTAGATATATGAGGTGCTCCATATGACAATGCCGAAACCACCATTTTCTACAATCAAGATAGTGAGTGTGTGAAGTGTTGAAGAGGCCTACCACGCTAGAAGGGCAAACCTGCCACTGAGCGACAGAAATTAACTAAAGAAAGAGATAAGTTAAAGAGAAGTGGGTTTCGGGAGATTGTTGGCCATGCCAGTACAAAAAATGAGGGAATACAAAAATGATTTTTCAGACTCATGGCAGACCCTTGTCGTATGAAACGCCTCATATAACCACTGTGTTTAACACCGTTTTGGTTGGCTGTGATAGGTGAGATAGATTGTTTTTCCCTCAATTATAGCACATTGCCCATACATGATATATGCTGGTATAATTTTCATTTTAACCTTTGGTAGTCCTTTTCAACTAGGGTGCCCATTGATAGTTTTGATCTTGTGCTATTATTAGATGTGCCAGCTGATGTAATAGCTCAACAGGGATGTGTTTCAAAACTTGCGTGTCGGGTATGGTTTCTTTATTATACTTTCTGGGATCCTGGGATTTTGTTATTGGTTCAGTCCTTGTTCTGTACTTGCTCCTGATGAATGCCGCTAGCTATTGACCGTTCGCATTCTTATTTACACTTAGTGACTCACTTACTCAAAGTGATATTGATTTTGTCAACACCAGCATCCCTATAATCTCTTACGAGAGCATATTAAAATACCTAGGTGCAACTATCACCAATGACTTATCATGGGGTCCTCGCATACGTAAAATCTGCGGGCAAGCTAATAAAAAATTGGATTTCATTCGACGTATTGTTGGGAGAAATGAAACTAAGGTCAATGAACGTTGTTAACATTCTCTCGTGAGACCCCATCATTTAGAATGTGCATGTAGAGTGTATGGGACCTGATGGAAAAAGGCCTCTTAATTCGGGAGATTGAGAAGGTTCAAAGCAGAGCGGCCCGATTCGTTAAATACTCTCATGACATAACAAAATGGGACCTCTGCAGTGCTTTTGGAATTGGGCTGGGAATCATTAGAACAACAAAGACTTAGTGCTTGGTTGAACTTTTTGAACAAATTCAGGGCCGTTTGTTTTAATAACGATGTACAATCAATTATTCATATTCCTTAGACCCATTGGTCTCTTGGACCATGAATATAAAATTCGAGAAATAGAAGCCATAACTTCTTCAGATTCAAGGACTCCTTCTTCCCATGGGCAATACGTAATATTAACTGCAGGACTGTATTTTATTGCATTTTGCTTGTATCATATTGCATTTTATTGTCTGCAGTTTACCTCCCTAAATGTCCCTCAAACCCCCCCTTCCCAACCCCTCATCCCTTACCCTTTCCTTTCACCCCTTGCCACACACCTTGTTGGTGGATTGCGGGGTATTCTTGTAGATGTAGAATATTTTCAGGTAACAAAATTCATAATTCCTAAATACATATTATAAAAGAATTCTGCTGCCAAAAGTTTCCTTCATTGAAAATTATCCATAGCCTTCTAATCAAACACTGCAGATGGAGACGGACACTGCATTTAAGACAGGCAGGGAAATGGCTCTTTAACTGTGTTCTTGACAAGGAGATGAGAGAATGGTGCTGGGAAATCCAAAAAATAGGTAGGATTCGAATTGGCTGTAAGAATAAAGGAACACAGATAGACGACTCGGCCTCCACAGGTGACATCATGTCAGGCCCATTAGAAAAAGCAAGTAAACAGATAACTCAACTCCAGACACGGGAAACTAAAGCAGGTTTACAGATCTTTGAGAAGGATCACTAAATGACAAACCAATGCCATTGTCTCAGCGCAGCACAGTTGATAGGAAGCACCATGGGGGTATGGTAACGGCTTAATTCCTATGTGCCTACCCCGTCAGTGAGAGGTTGTGTGCTAAAATGTTTAGCCGCCTTTTACTTCGATACTGGGTAACAAATTGATGGACAGAAGGATATGGGAATTTTTGTCTGAAACTTATGAGGTAGGCCAATGACAAAAGTTGTAAACTAGCCTATTACTTACCCTCTCTAGTCTTCTCTCCAAGTGGAGAATCATAACACCCCTCGTGGTGTGGGGTACCCGCTACGTACTCAATTTTGCTGTGTGGGAGGGGAGTGTTCCAACCCCACCACTCCCCCTCCACCCTACAACTGTACCACTCCCCCTCCCTTCCGAGAAGCACCATTTATATTCTGGTGTGACTGTAAAATAATCACCTGATGATATTGAACCTCAACGAAGCCTAGGCTGTGAGGAATAAATATTGTGTGGAAAAACTTAGTCACACTTTTCATTTCAATGTGTAACATTTACACAAAGTTTCACCAGATAAAGTAAAACTTGATTGAGCATGTTTTTATTGTCTTATGTTCTGAGTATCAATGGTAGGGTATGAGTGGCTAGGGCCCTAGGGAACTAGGGAACTCGATTACAAGCCACGTGTGGCCCGTCAGGGTCCATGGGGCACCAGAGGATATGTCCCCTGGCAGAAAAGCGAGGAAATGTACGATCCTCCCTCCCTCCCTCTCTCTCGCAGTTCAAGACCAGGGGATCTCACAGCAGTCGACCACGCCCTTCATGTTCCTTGCAAAGTTCTATCCCGAGGATGTGGCGGAGGAGCTCGTCCAGGAAGTGACGCAGCATTTCTTTTACCTCCAAGTGAAGCAGGCCATCCTCTCCATGGACATCTACTGCCCTCCCGAAGCTTCCGTCCTCCTCGCCTCGTATGCCGTGC
>LYUA01001705.1:97885-110496 GCA_002093875.1 Calopteryx splendens | reverse complement strand
TTTACGTGAAGGTAGCCTTTGTACAGGTAAATACCTTGAAGGCTACCTAGAGCTTCTTTTTTTCTATGCTTATGAAGTTTGTATACATTTTTGTTGGGAGTAATAAATATTATTATATGTAAACAGTCTTTTCCCAACTAACTTTACTCTGGGAATATAGCACAAAAATCATTTACCATTCTTGGATCTTTCGCTTAAAAGGAGAATTGGTAAAATCAACTCTGCAACATAAACCGAAAACCTACTCAAACAGACAACGACATAAACAATAATTCTTTCGAAGACAAAAGTCACAAACTTGCAGTCTTTCAGGAACTGTTTTATTGGTTAGTATATGTCCCTCTTAACAAAAAAATTTAACAAAGAACTTTCCTATGTTAAAGAAATAGCCAAGAGTAATGGTTAAAATGACTCCATTATAAACCACATGATGGGGAAGCATGAAAACAAAAAAATAATCACTAACTCAACAGCACAAAAAAGACGAAGATTTCAAATGTATTTAACTTCCATTTCACCCGTCTTTAACCAAAGGCTTTGACAAAGTATTTAATTCCTTGGGGATGGAAATTTGTTACACCAGAAACAACAAAAGTAAAAAAACTGCTAGGAAATAAAAGGACAGGATTCCCACAAATCAAATATCCGGTGTATATCAAATTCAATGTGATTCTTGCGAAACATACATCGGTCAAACGCGGAGGACTATCTTAACGACGAGATACAAGGAATACCTTGCTCCTCACAAATAAAAGGGAAATCAAGCATAACACAGCACTTGATCAACACCGGACACCATTTTACACAGGTCAGCGTGTGTCTTCTTAAGGAAGTGCCCAATCACTTATAAGACGCTCACGGGAGTTTGCTTCACATTCAAACAGAATTCAAAAGTCGTTTACAGTGACTCAGGTCCTATCCTGTTCACCCAGTTATTTCCCATAGCAAACATTAATTCAAATGGCACCGATTGAACAAGGTTAACCTCGTACCTCTCAGCGTAGCTCCCCCAAACCTAACCCCCAACCCCCATCCCCCCTGGCCTTCCCCCTCTCCTTAATTGTTTTCCTCCCAAGCCGTCAACGGTCATCCAGTTGATATACGGACTCGGATATCCCTCTCTTACTTCACTTCAACCTTGCGATCGGTGTGACCTGTATTTTAGTTCGCCGAAGAAGGCTACTTTGTTGCCGAAATGCAATTATTTAGAACCCTGCCACTTGTGTTCCCTTTTCTTTCTCACGACTAAGGTCATAGCCTGGTTCTTCAATTGTTTTAATCTGTTGCGTCTGTATGTGAAGGTGTGACGTGTGTGAGTGCTTTTCGCGAAGTTTATCCTTTGCTTGTGCATTAACAACCTCGCAAGAACATCGTAGAAGAAGGAAAAAGGATCTTAGTGTTGTGCATTTGTGTGTAGAATGTGTGTGTGAGTGCTTTCCACGAAGTCAACCCCTGGCATTGGATTTTATACCCTCAACAACTGCTTCGTGGAGACAGTGCGGTAAGTGAATTTTATTCTCAGATTCATTTTCCTCACCAGTGGTATAAATTGTTTACGACCTAAGGACACTTAATTATTATTACATTTCGAATATTGTCAAATTGATATCTATCATCCCCTTTTTATCAGCCATAGCGTATTTGCAACCGTCTGATTACATGCTTACGATTACGCAGACTAATGCTTCTGAATAAAACTTGTTCGTCGACGTGAATAAAATAACTGCAGCGACATAAAATGGATGTTAACCCGGGGAAAATTCAATATCGAACTCCCCGAATAAATATTTCTGCACATAAAATTATTAAGATAAATATTATAAATCGTTTAGAAAAATATGCATAATAATAGAAAGAATAACAGGTAGAATTCATTTGTGTGATATGACTCGTCACGTATCTCCCTTCATTCTAGGGAAAATATCCTTTCTATCATATAGGTATTACATTGCATTACATTGACAATCAACCATTGCTATGTCAAATGTGTAGCTAAAGTACTATCTTCGTATATCTTAGACCAAATTTCTTTAGTAGAATGTGAATTCATGAAGTGATCTCTCTGCTTCATTTAGTTTTATGCCATTATATTTCAGGAACTATTATTTATGAGTTAAAAGAAAGGGGTAATGTTGCAGACGGTAATTTACGAGTAATTTGCGTGATTTTGAGGGAAATTATATCTATATCGTTGAAAACTGCTCTTTCATTTAATATTCATTCTCCTGACACCTTTTAATAGTTTTCGGTAGAATTGTAAATCCGCAAAAATTTATTTTATATTGTTATGTGAATCAATTTGGAAAATGATTCATACCCAAAGTAAATACCCTGGATCACTAAATGCCGCTGTCAAAGGGTCTCCTTAAACCTATTCCACGATAATGTGAAGAAAAGTTATCCTGTTTTTACAGAAAAAACGTAACTATTTCGTTTAGGTTTAACGATGATCGTCGAATGCCATGTTGCATCGTCACTATAGATGATCTCTATGGCATAATTTTAGTCACCCTTTGGGCTATAGATATAAACTTTGGATATGATTTGTGATATTTTAAGCAAGAGAGCATTATATTGGTAACTTATGGAAATATGGTTGACAAAAACTTATACTTTTAACTTATACTTACTTGTTGACATACTTATGCTTACTTATTGACATAATTACACTTACTCATAGGACCGGATGTTATTCAAGGCCAAGGCTTACTGACAGCACTCATATCCTAGATTATCGCACTTGTCTAAGACCACGTCAATGAAGTTCCCTTGATTACGTTGCGTGAAGCGTCATATTGGTGAATCTCCGTACAACGGTGATCATATCATTTCACCAGCAACACCATCTGGCTGATAAGTAAGTCTCATAACATATAAATATATAGCCGGAATATTAGTGACCTAGTTATATTCTTCAATATTAGACCTTTCAATGTGAAAATATCTGCCGCTGATCGCAAACAGTAACTTCATTGCATATGTTATGCATGTGTCTTAATTAAATGAAGCTCTATTATGATTTTTAGGATATAGTATTGTTAGCAGAAAATGGTTGCAATAATTTTAATCATAATTTAAAAATTTAGATGCTTGGAATATAATTAAATCTTTTTTATTTTCCCATACTGAACGGATGAAAATAATATATTTTCAGCGGCCTTAAATATTGCCTTCTGAAATTTCTATTAAGAGGTCGATTAAACTTTCCGGAAATATATCAGTAATGATATAAGATGTTATAGGCGATACGTTTGTACCTGTATCTAAAAGAAAAACTTTAATTACAAAGATTAGGTGTCAATCAACACGGGTAAAATACTTTTCTTATTTTTTATTGTCATAATTTATCAAAGTCGGAAGATACTCTGTGTAACATTATGTTATAATTCTCCGTATGAATGTACTCCCTCATACTTAACCATATTTTTGAAGTTAAATTTATTGAAGTATTTTAAAAGGAGAGCTAAAAAGTTTTAGAATCATGAATATATTATTCACTTTTTTGCGATATCCATCAAGGGTCTCTGAAAATTATGCCAACAATTAGCTTTTCGTCATTTGAATAAAATATTTGCCTTCAGTACGCGGACGTTTTCCACAATGCTTTGGTGTATTTATGGACATTAATATGATGCATGATGATTTTTTCATGCAAAAGATAAATAAATATGCAAGTATATATGGGGTCCAAAAATAATCTACTTCATGCCAAACTCTTTATGATAATTTTGCATGATTTGACATCCTGAGGTACTTCCAAAATAAATTACACACACAGCAATTTAATTTGAAGTACTAAGGGCACACTACTTTTGAATCATTAACTCTTTTTAAAAAAATTGCTCGATGTAAAAGTGATGAGGATACTCAAGCAAAACATTTAGCTTCTTTTAAATCAGCAAGTGTGTAGCATGTTCCTGTTCTTGCATGTATATGTGAAGAGGAGAACGGTATCCAGCGCATTTTCACCTTCGACGTAATTTTACTGTGGCCTGCGACTCGCCTTCCATCGAGATAGGCCGATTTGCGTACGTACGTGGGTACAATTCACACTTCTCAATTGAAGAAAAACGTTTTTGAGAGTGAACATCGGATAAGGTCTGGTACTCCGTGTCCCATCGAAGGAGCACGGGGATCGACCCCCTTTCTTATCGCTGAACTTGAGTCTTGGGCTCGGGCTTCATCTTGTACGCCGTCTTCCAGATCTCGTAGAGGCACACGGTTGAGTGGAACCGGTAGAAGATGGCGAGGGGCATGCTCACGTGGGTGATGATAGTCCAAGCCCACACGCCGTAGAAGTGGAGGTGCGTGGGGTGGAACTCGGCCCGGTTCTTCTCGAGGGTGTTGATGGTCCACATGGCCATGTTGGCCACGAGCAGGAAGGTCACCAGCTGCCGCCCAGGCTTCCGGCGACACTGTTCCTCCGTGCGGCACCGCCGACACCACGCGTCCAGCACGAAGATGGTCTGGCACGTGGTCTGCACGAGGGAGCACAGCTCCGCGGCCACGCCGCCGGCCTTCGCGTCCTCCGTCATCCGATGTTCAACGCCCGGGGGGCCCTCCTCCCGGGCGAAGTACGCCCCCACGATGGCGAACATGCAGTACACGTACATCCCCGTCTGCGCGGTCACGAGCAGGGCGTTGTCCATGCCCATCTTCCTCTGCGGCCCTCGGTACCTGAGGTCCCGCATCTGCACGGTGCACACGATGACGGAGATGGTGGTGAGCACGTAGAGGACCATCTCGCACACGGTGACCTCGAACACGGCCACGGCCTCGAAGCCTGGGGCGTGCACCAGCACGAAGAAGGTGATGAGCGAGATGAAGGTGAGCACCAGCACCAAGATGCCGGCGAAGAGGCCGCGGTGCGCGTTGGCGCAGTCCACGGAGAAGAGCTCGGCCGAGTGGCTGCTGGCGTGTTGGGCCAGGGAAGGCCTCCTAAGCATCATGGTACCAAAGATCCCAGAGGGTCTCCTGGAGATGGACGTTCGACCTTTGGCGCTGGCGGCGGTGGGGGCCCGGCGGGGTGCTGACGGCGGGTTCGGGGGCGGCCCGTATCGACTCACATCCTTCCACATGGCGTAGAGGATGACGGCGCAGATGAGGCTGTACTCGATGGTGCAGGGGAAGAGGAAGGGCGAGGCGTTCTGCACCAGGGTGCCCATTATGTTGGTCCGACGGCACTCGAAAAGGTCAGCGACGGCGTGGGTGGTGGCGTTGGAATCCTCGCCGTGGTCAGATCCTGAGGAGAAATTCCGTTAGGATTTGGGGGGTTCAAAACTGTAGAATTTTAAAGTTGAGCGGCCTGCAGCTCCACAGAGAAAAGAATCCACTTCTCGGCGAAATGAAAACTATAATTCGCGATTGAATTCATAATAAAACGTTTCTTTTAGTAGTTTCAAATCGCTGAATCTGTAATAGGTTTATTCAAAGTAATTATGCTCTTTATAGTGGGAATTGGGGTATTTATAATGCTAATTGCTTTGCATTTATAATTACCTAACAATTTATTAAATTTTTTAGTTTATACAAAGGAATATTTAATCACATTGAAAAACGTGTGTCATGTAGGTATTTACATTTTACGATGTAGGTTTAAATTTTTGCCGCAGGTATGTGCAAAGTATTAGTAACGGTTCATTGATATAGATAAAGTATCCCGCAAGATGTTCTTACTTAAAAAGAAAGAACATTGTTAATGAAGACACGAGCAGTTTCGCACCATGTCACGGTGGGTGAGCGGACTTGAAACTAAAAGTGGTATTTTTTGAAGGCGAATAATCTGGAAAATTGAATGTTTTTTGTCTTTTATTTTTCATGTAGAACCTTACGTAAAAATGCGTATTTTAGGAATTACTCAAATTTGAGCTATGCAATGGTACAAGAGAAAATATATGAAATATCAATGTTATTCCACCTTGGAAGCATGAATGTATTTCTTCCTCAGAGATTCCCGCCACGGGTTTATTACATTTGTTTCTTATTTAGGCCATTATTCGTTTCTTTACAAGTAATTTATTTATATCAGCTTATGCCAATGAAGGCAAACAATTTGAAACAAAACTAAAATGTCGTTAATGCCAGGTTAGGTTGAGGTCTAAAATTAAACTAGAGGATTTTGTCACATTCAATATGTTCCCCCCCCAAAAGTTTAACATTTTTTATATGACTCTTTTATCGCCTCCCACTCTTTTCAAATCTCAACCTATAACGTCTTACATGGCAGTGTCCTCTTTCCTACTTTTAGAGAAAAGGGGCAAGGTGGTGATGCATTTTTTTGCGTCAGTAATGCATGTCGAAATCGGTGCCTTTGACGCGAGAACTATTTGCTTTTGTTGCCCAATTCCACCATTATTTTGTTCCTTACCGATACGAATTTTCTTTTGCCCCGAGAGTGACTGCCCTTCAATACATACATTGTTTGATTATTATTCAGGTCTCCTCTTATAAGAACCCTGCCTTTTGACTGGGTTCTATCCACTCGCATTAGCTGTAGTTTTCGCTATCGAGTGGTTCAATATAAGATTTCCCGTCAATATTTTGCAAAAAGAAATTTGTTGTCTAGTCTCTCATTTATCGCATTCATTCTGACCTTCTCAGGAGGGTCATTTAACATAGAACTCTTTGAACTAGAACTCCAGAGAGCTAGGTAGGAGGTCGAGAGAAAATATGCCTGGATAGTGGACACCCTTGGTGAACGAAGTTTTTAACTGTTAAACAAAATACCAAAGATCCCAGATTGTATATTAACGAAGCCTAAAATATTTGTGTAGAGCGTTGAAATGGGTCTAGAAAAACATTTAAGGAAGGCTATTTTTTTAATGAATGTAAAATCCATTCTATTATAGCATTATCAAACGTTTTTTGATGTCTAGGGTTAACAAACATGAAATTGAGCGGAATTTATCGTACACTTAAACATTAGCTTTGGAAATATTTCTGTTTCGAGGCTACATTCTGTGTTAGAGACAAAAGCGAGTCCGTTACAAGCACAATTATTTTCTTTTTCAAATGTGGGCCATGATCTTACTATCAATATTTTAAAGTGTTACAGGTCTAAAACCGTGAAGAGTCCTTGGTCAGTATATATGCGGGGTAAGAAAATAGTTATTAATCTGTGGGTGAATTAAAATACCGTTTTATTTAACTTTAACTAACAGTTGTGTGCCCAAAATGTGAAAAAAAACTCGAAGGGAAGGCCACCTATTTCTGACGAAGATCTCAAGTTCCCCCTTTTTATGTATATTCCTCAAAATCCTCTCATTCCCTAGCTGACTCCGGTGGCGAGAGAATGATTTAGTACCTCTCTCTTTCCAAGGTTTAGGGAAGGGAAGAAAATCTCCCCGTTTCGGTTTTCTCGTCTCAACCGATTTAAATACGCGCTGTGCTCAGGACGAAGAGCGCGGATCACGAATCGGCACCCTCCCGCCCCACTCGTCACCTCGGCGCACTCACCATGGTGGATGCCGAGTGGCGGATGGTAACTCAGGTGCACGATTTCGTGCTTGGTCTCCTCCACGATGACATACAGCCACTCGCACATGTTCATGGCGATCATGTGCATGAGGCCGAATCGGGCAAACATCTTGTGGCGCCGCATGTCCACCTGCTGATATTGGAAGGAAGAAAGGGCGAGTTAAACGGGGAAGATTAAATTCATCCAGAAATATGCGCCGACAATTTTATTCGTACGTAAAACGTCTTGCATTTAGTTGACTCTAAGGTGGGGGCCAGTTCGACGCTAGGAGTGTCAGAATTTCGCTATACTTTCGCTATAATTTCGCTATACTTTCGCTATAATTTCGCTATACTTTCGCAGACTTTCGTTATCTGCGATCCTTGCCTACTTCAATTAAATCTCTGATCGTTACGTTCGTTCGAAAGGAGAGCAATATCTCTACCGAGTGAAACAAAAGAAACCCTTGAGAACTGTCAAAATGGTTCCCGGATCAAAATCACATACGGTTTTCACGTTTTAACAATTTAATATCTGTTGGACCACTCCACAAATGTTGTAGAAAAAAATGATCTTTATAAAGCTCCAACGATGCCGAACAACGTGCAAAAATAACATTTGTTTATAAATAGTATTTCTAATTCTCGAAAATATATTTTGTAATAACATATATTGTCGGATTTACGTTTTTATTAAAATTTGCGGTTTAGTCTTAGCTTGAAACCCTTTGTTTTTTTATCACAAAAAAGGAAACATGTTTGAAAATCTACATGCTAATTCCGCTGGTTTTCCGCGCTATTCCGCCAAGAAACCAACTTGCATGTCGCGGATAGTCCTGCTTACTACTTTAACAAAAGATATGCACATTTAGGTTCGGAGGTCAAACTCTTTCCCTGCGGGAATTGTATCTGTATTGTGTTTTCTCAAACATTTCTGAAGCTAAATAAATCACACATATTTGGACTATCTAGGGCTACTCAGAGACCCCTCGGCCTCAATCCTACAGCCGAAGGGTGTCATAATAATTGTTAATTTATTACGATATCCTTTGGATATTACATCGGAGAATATCATTTATAGTTGGAGCAAGAAATAACATGAAAACCTTCACGGTAATGGCTTCTCACTTGACTCGCTCATTACCACTCGATCGGAGAAAAATATATATCTCCTAGGTCACCAGAGTGAAGTGGATTTCAGATAAAATAAGAGACTGAAATCTAACAGTATAAATGACTGCAAAGCATTCTTCATAGGTCAAAACAATCATGTAAATTTATGCGAATAACTTTAACAGTGCCGCTGAGAGTCAAAACCGTTGTCTGAGAAATTATCAATGCAGGTGAAAATAAGGCTTTTCATGTCGTCCATAGGGGTCGTTTACACTTTGTAGTAGCCGTTGTTTTGCCCGGAGTCTGCCGGTTCTGCAGCCCATCGAACCGTACCTCCTGGACTACCACGTCACCGGGTAAGTGTGTGCCCAGTTCCGGAAGTTGATTCCTGTGATATGATCTCGCCCACCTTGTTGTTGAGAAAGATGAACTGCATCTGCA
The DNA here is from genome assembly GCA_002093875.1 of Calopteryx splendens. Lineage (NCBI taxonomy): Eukaryota > Metazoa > Arthropoda > Insecta > Odonata > Calopterygidae > Calopteryx > Calopteryx splendens. The sequence continues at coordinate 101,487 of LYUA01001705.1, read as the reverse complement.
GGAGGGTTAGCAGCATCCGGGTGACGGGAGTGACGGCGTGCAGGATCTTGTAGCACTTCTGCTCCTTGCGCAGCTCGAAGAACTGCCCGAACTCCAGTCCGGAGTAGATCATGCTCCCGATCCCAAAGCCTTCGAACAAAAGCTGGGATGTAATTGGGGAAATAGGTTCACTGAAATACCTTCGACGTGATGAAACGGAAAGGGCGAACGAACGGGAATGACTTGAGACTTGAAGGGTGCATAGCAAGGCTCTGCGCAGTACTCAGGATTATCGAAGACTATCAAATAGTATAGGGAATTAGATGAAGGAGTGAAGAAACTAAGTTACATAGGTAGAAATGATGACCCTTTTAAAAATAAAATGAAGATCACAAAGGAACAGCGCTGTTAAGTTTTAATTTTTTAATAGGGGTATCAAAGATTGGAACCAGTTACCTTTTTATGCTTTTTGAGCCCTTTCCTAAAACTATTAAGTCATTTAGGAGTAAATGTTTAGCATAATTCAGACAGAGTTAATTAATCAAGTGCCTCTCATTTATGCATTTTGACATTAACTTATGTGTGCTGTTTTATTTATTGTATTGTGATGATATTTTTTCTTGGAATTTCCACCGGCTTTTGCCCATTTGCAATGTAAATCAGTACATAAATAAACGGCTATTTGTGCTATCTGGTAAAACGTAAGAGTGAGGAAAAGGACGAGACGATGGCCTATGGATTGGAAAACATGGTGAAATAGTACAGAAAGGGTGTATACGCGGTAAATAAACGAGTGGTGTGAAACTATCATACTTGCGTGAAGGATTTGGGTAATTATATAATTTGCATTAGGTTGGAAATATTTTTCTACCATGAATTTTGCTTTATTTCCTCTCAGAAGAATCATCAAATACCCTTTGTTGTGATTGTGGTAAATTTTTTGCTATTTCAAATTTACTCATAACCCTAATGTTGACCTTTTTTACTAAGGCTTCCAACATAATGTGACACAAAAAAAATGTTTTACGACATTCCATACAAGAGTTTTCGACACAAGAATCAAAGCGCAATAATAGCAAGTGTTTTTCATCGTTTTAATAATTTATCAGCAGCACAAAAATTACAAAATGAGCTGTTCTACCAGATAATACCGTTTATATTCTTTGCTCCACCTATAAATGCCGGAATATCACGTGACCTGTCTTCACTTTCCGAGCCAAGGTTCGTTACATAATTTGTATTAAAATCTTTGGAACACAGGAATTAGAGGGAATTCCTCTGTTGATATTCAAAGGATCTAACTTCTCGTAAAATATAGTCGATTTAATTATTTGATCATATTATTTGTCGTTTGTTTCTTCCCGTCTAAATCGATGGAAACTTCTGCAGTTCATTTGATGCCAGATACACATTTTCGGGCAGATTGGGGAATTAACGTAAAGAGGGAAACCCGGTGCGGGGTGGGCTATACTCACCGATGGCTCCCACGCGCAAGTAGAAGCTGCAATACCTCTGGACGGGCGTAGGGGGCTTTCTCAAGGCCCGGTCCCCGGACTCTAGGGAAAGAGAAAAACAGAATGGACTCGTGCTCCTTCGTCATTTGCTCTGGGTGCCATGTGGTAGCACTCTCAACGCTATAAAATGTGGTCAACGGTCTAATCAAATATTCGCGTCGAATACTTGAGCCAAATGTGTGGTTGTAATTCCTGAGTTTTTACGTTGCATGCGATGAGGGAGCTTTCCGATCATTTTTACAAATCTCGACCTTCGAGATTCAAATTTTTTTATTATTGGAATTTTCCGTACATTAAAGTAATTATTTTGCTAAATAAATTTTTTCGAGTGGAATTTGTATCGAATTGGCACTCTCTACGACTGTAAAAGGGGTGTGGCTGTTGTGTGGTATGATCCTGGACCATTGGCTTTAGTGCCCGGGTTCGATTCCGGAAGACACCTCTTGGTTTCTCCAGCTTCAACCAAGCTGTGAGCTTTTTCGTGAGATTTTCAAGTAGAAACCGCAGGCAGTACAGGGAATTGAACTGCCCCCTACCCTGAATGCATTAATTTCGCACGTTTTATGGCTTAGTAATAGATGAGCCCTACCTTCACCAATCAAACAAACCTTCGGTTTGATTACTTTGGTTTTGGTTTTATGACTGGAGATGGTTATGCATGCAGTCAGGCAGCAATACCGTTACTCTTTTGAACGTAGTTTCATGAATCAGCGGATATTTGCTTTCATAATTTTAATCTCTAACTTTAAAATCATGCGCCACTCAAAAAAAAACCGTTAGTCACACTTTTTTAATTGGTTAAAAAAGGAAATTAACAGAGTTATCAGTGATTTTCATGCTCAGATTTACTGTATTCTGCATATTACGAACGTGGAGATAAGTCAATTGGATCAGAGTTTGATTTGAGAAAGATGATTCTTCGCGAAATAACTTGAAACAATATCACCACCTCACCGTTGTGGTAAGCTCGAACGATGGAGAACACTGCTCTCTGCCGCAGAAGCGAGGCGTGCATGAGGAATACAAAGAGCAGCGAGCCGGAGTAGAGGTAGAGGTAGAATCCGTGGTAGAAACCGGCCGGTACTTGCGTCGAAATCACCTCCGTTACCGGCAGGGCCACTCCCAACACCACAAGCAGTTTGGCGTATAGAGCCGACAGCGCCGTGGTCAGCGCCTCGCTTCACGGAAAGAAGACAAGGAAAGTGATTAATTTAACATCGAGCCTCGAGGTGCCTTGGAGAATTAATGACCAATGGGTCGAGTGATTAGTTACCTATTTCGCCATAATTTAATTCCCAAATCGAATATCCCAGCGATTCGACCAAAAAATATTTTGCGCGGGGAAAAAAGGCCAAGTGAAGATTACAATTTTTTTCACTCAAAATCAGTCGAAGTTCTGACGATCAAATAAATCAATTCAAAATATCTTGGGAAATAAAATCATAAAATAACTATTTGATATAAAATTTAAATGGTAGGATGGTTTATACTTGTAACCCTCATTAATAGCGTCATCATGCTTCCTCAAGGGCGTGTGGTAGGGAGTGTTAGTGCACCGGCAGTGAGTAAAATGAGATGAGAATGGTGGCCCACGAGGGCGGAACGTTAGCGTTTTCCTCTCCTTGTGTTGTGGTCATGGGTCGTGCGGGGGAAAAACGATACCTCGAATCTACCTATCGGTTCAACGTCGGCTATTTCTAAAATTGTTTGCTGACTTGTCGATGTAATGCGGGGGTTAGATTACTTCCTCCATGTGTCATCTAGTATCACTTGATTTGAGCCTTTTTAATTGGGTCAGTATAGCTGTAAGTCTTCGATTATCCAGGGGTTTCATTCGGAATTCCGCGTAAAAATTACGCGACACTCCGGGTCCTGCACGATCGACTCAATTTTATTGTATTATGGGGCCAAATTCTACATAAGAATTTTTTAGTGGCTCGGTTGAGTGTAAAAATATTCATCGAATCAATTATTGCATTATAATTAAAGTAAAAAATTAAATTTTTTAAATGATCCGTCATCAGGGTGAAGTTCTCTCGGGTTTCACACCGGGTCAGCGTCTCCATTTCTTCCTCCAACGTTTCGACGAGCGACTCGCCCATCGTCTTC
>LYUA01001704.1:4807-19512 GCA_002093875.1 Calopteryx splendens | reverse complement strand
TCACCCCCTACCCCCTTCACAGTATCAGTCGCTGCGCAGAAGAACGGCTCCCGTAATGCCTTCTGAATACTGACGGTGAGAGGGAGAGACAGACGTGTGAACGCATATCCAACTGCGGTGGTTGTGAGGTTTTCGTAGCAATTTGGGGGTCTTTTTTCATGTGAAAGGATTACGTAGGATAATATGGGATGCAAAGAATTATGAAAAATAAACCTTTCTTTAATTTTTTAAAATTAAAAATAAAAATAAAAAATAAAATTAAAAATAAAAAAAAACTAAAAATGCGAAGCACGTGAGCCTGTTTAATTATTTCCCAACGACTGCATTAATAGTTTCATTGGATGGATTGGGATGGATGGATGGAAATATACCAGAGAAGAAGTTGCAATAATGACGTAGTGTCCAGGTCGACAGCTATTGGGAAAAATTGAGGGTAGTAATAAAATAACGTTTTTGATCTCGATGTGATGACGAACGAGTTTTTAGTAGTATCTTTTCGTCTGAAATTCTTTAAATAAATGGACAGAATAAAAACATTTCATCCTGTATGTGAATTTTACTTTTACTTAAAGTTTTTAGGTTGATTTTCATCTTATTTTTAACCCAAGAAACAAATTGTCTTGCCTTAAGTTTCGCATCGAGTCTCTAGCTTTTCGCATAGCGGCGGAAGATCTTGCCATGGTACGAATTCGGGGCACTTTTCTTGAAATTTCGATTACATCAGACGGTTGAACGACAAGAGACCCTAACCACACTGAGCTTTTGGGTGGTAATACAGAAAATCAGGTTAATAAATTATGCGACTCAGAGTACTTGGCGTAATTTTGAACTCGTTTAATTAAAAAAATGCCACTTTAATGGAATTGACGAGCTCGCGGTGCAAGGGCAATCTATGGCGGGGAGAGACAAGGGCCAACTCGATTACCATGGGCATTAAAATTCAAGCCATGTTCCGGCGAAGAATCCTAGTTTTGTGAGATTAAAAGAAAATGAGGAAAAATTGATGATCCATTACACAGCGTGTACATTTTGGTGTTTTTATGCTTTTGCGTGCGTAAAACCAATACAGAAACGGGTTTCGCTAGGTACTTGAAAAGTATTCAAATATTATCAACTTTGGAATTGGTGGTTTTATAATAATAAATTCATCATGAATATACTTAGTTTTTACTTGAGTTGCTTCAATATAATCATGGTGATTAATTTCGTCGTTTTTTGATTCGTCGTCAATAATTTTCTGTTTCTAACATAATATCCAGATAGATACATTATAGGCTAAAACAGGAGGATCAATGAAGAGGAATTCTGCTTAAAATGAACCTTTTTTTGTGACTTGATTACTTATCATATTTTATTTTAAACAATAAACGAGAAAATTTAATGTAACGTAATGTATAATTGATTTTGTTTGTAAACAAGTTCATTACTATAATGGTTTACTCTTGTGTACATTCGTTTAACACTTATTGGAATTAGACCTATTGTCCCAAGTTCTGCTCTATACTAATTACTTGGGTTCACACACTGCTTGTGTGATAGTCATTCAGGTACTACCAAACCACTAAATGGTGTATTCGAAACCCTCTATACACATATTCATCTCACGCAGCAAGCCGCTATGAGGGAGTACGGCAGGGGGTGTTAGGTCACCAGTCATTAGATCAATTAGAGTAATTGGTTATAATTTGCATTCCGTATAATATATTTTCGGGAAGCTCGATTTGTACTAGGTGATGTTTCTTCCAATTTCCTGTCACAAGTTACGTAAGGGATAAAAATTTCCTTAATTCCTGTTTGCCTGTCTGCTTCTGTTTGGCAGTTAATTTTCCTTATTACTTCACGTCGCGGTTCCTCCTCCTAATTTAATTCGGCCAAGAGTAATTTCTTCTATGTCAGAGTTAAACACGATTGCATTTTATTTATATAATAGCTCAAGTCGTGATTGTAATCTCTTCATGATTCCAGTTTATTCCAACGCAGGCTCTCTAATTATAATGGGACGCTTGCTGTTCGTTCGTAGCTTTTCAATAAACCTGGTCATCGAAACACTATGAATCGCCTCTGCGTCTGAATTATATTTCTCTGTCTCTTTCAATCAGCATTTCATAACCAGTTCCGTTTTTTTCGTTTACCTTACTGTTGCAATTCTTTGCCTGGACATTTTACACCCCTGGTGTTTACCCGTTGCTTAGAAACCTCGTCCGCGTCACCCATTTATGGAAATGACCAGAAGGTGAATGGTCGGCTCCTGACTAATTTTAAATTTAAAATATCAATAGGGTCTCGTCCACCTCATTCAGGTTGCACAATGGAGTGGGAATTGCGGATGAAGCGCCCCCGGCATTTCTCCCTCTCTCGCCGCTGACGGGAGACTCATCTGGGGCACGCCCATCTCACCCCCGAGAAAGTCTTCTTTTGCAAGGGAACTTTCTTGATTAGCTCCCCGGATGGAGTGCCCCTAGGTGACTCTCTGAATTAAATCGTCTCCTCCACCACCTTGGTTCTTCCTGGAAGGAAGCCGGAGGTCGTATCGATTATTTAGACTAAAGAGACGTCTGCTGCTAAACATCTAGACTTTCATTGTTTTGCACGAGGCCTCAGCATACGTTGCCGGCGGTAGTGTAAACAGCCGTTGTGAACCGGTCGCAGTTAGGTGGTGTACCTATTTTTAGAATACTCATTGGATCTTGCGACGAAGAAATAGTTGATGTGGCTCACGATATTGTTGATTACATGTATTAATTACGAATATAAAAAATATAATTACAAGTATCTAAGAAAACATATTTCGTGGATTGTGTGTGCATTATGCACAAAATAACAACATAAGGGGATTATTATTTGACTTTATGCTCTGAAATTTCGGTGGAAAATGAAAGCTTAATAATCGATGATTTCCATAAGAATTTTTCGTTTTATGGATAACCATTAAAAGGCGTAATCACAGGCCATTACTCTATAGATTGGATTGTAGCAATAAATCATTTCATTTATCATTTCATGTTATGATGCAGTATGCACCATAAGTTTTCTCATTTCTAGTGTCGGAGGGTTATGAAACATTTCTAAATCTCGGTATGCATTAAACGCAGACATTGGCATAAAATTCGCGGCAATATTTTAATTCCATTTGAGTGGAACATCTCTATGTAGAGGACTTGTTAAAATAAGCAACTAATTAATTAATCGTTAATTTAAATTTATATCCAACGTACTTATACCTATTGTTATTGGCCTTTATGATTTTATGTAGATATGATTTAATATGCATGCCTTATTTTCAGATCATTATTATTTACAGTTTTAGTTTCTCAGTTTATTATCATACTATTATTATTTACGGTTTTCAGATTTTCAGATTATTATCATATTATTATTATCATACTATTAACAGTTGTCTACCGTTCGAAAGTAGGTTTTTGATTGTCCCAATGACTAACCACTGCTACGCATCTAAGCCCCTCCCAGCACGATACTAACATTGAATCTAAAACCATTCTTAATTTCCGCCTACTTTCTGCCACCCTTCATTCCATCCAACATGTCTAAACTTTTTTCCTCCTTCTTCCTCGCTTACCCAGCATTCTCTTCACTCTATCAGAATCTTCAAAAATCCATCGCCATTCTCTAGCCCTGCATCCACATTTCATCCCTTCTATGGATTTCTCCCAATAGCCTTCTCTCCTCTCCCACCATCCCCAAAACTTCAACGTTCATTTTCCCTTCCTTTCAAGTCACTTTTTCCATCCTTCTTCACACCCACATCTCAAGAGCATCCAATCTACTTTTATGCTCTTTCCCCAACAACCAAGTTTTGGAGCCATAAAAAAACCACGCTCCATATCAATGCCTTTCTTGTAATCGACTCCTTCCTCTTTGTAAAAGCTTGTTTACCCAAATCAATTCTTCTTTTTATGTTCTTACCTGTTTTCCTACCTTAGTCTTAAAAACTTACAAATTATGTGATATCCTCCACATGCTGTAGTTTATAACCCCAAACTTTATTGTTTATCTTAGTTTTTCCATTTCTTGAGAACCTCATTACCTTCATTTTTTTGTGGTTGATTCTCATCACATGCCATTCACACTGATTCTGTAATGTGCTCAGTAACATTATGCAGCATGCTGTGCAGTTTAATACATTTACGGTTAGGTGGTCAAAAAAACACGAATTTTTAAATATCAATTGGCCAGGGACACATTTCTTTCACCTTAGTGAGAAAACAGTGCATAAAAATCAATTGTTGAATCAAAAATATTTAGAGGTATATCATTGGCCTTAAATTTAAAATATTTTCAGCTTTTAGTTTTAATTTTTGGGATCCACGACTCCAAATTTATTGCAAGCATAGAACATCGGACTTAATAACGTTTTAGAGATCAGGAAGTGAGTTCACGAAGTTCATTTTCATCTTTGTAAGTTAGGAATTAAATAAAAGCAATTATCAATTGAAGTCAGTGTATCATCCATGGGCCGTGGTGCCTCCGGCCATAAAAACGCGTTTATGCACGTGTGCACGTAGCTGTACCCTTTGATGTGTAGTATTCGTGCAAGGGGATGATAAATATTGAAGAATTATGACGACCTTATTAACAGATTTGTTTTGATTTATATTGTAAAATTCAGCCTTTTTCAAGATATCAGGAAAATGTTTTGCGCTGTGCAACCACTTGTAAAAGATATTTTTCTCCTAATTTTAAGATACATTGTCATTGAGCTTCATAATAAAAACGTCAGCTCCCTTATCACTGTCATTTGGTGCTTGATTTTTTTTAACTACGACTCCCTTGCTTTATTATGTTTCCGAGAGTCAAGATCGTTTTGCATAAAGTCTGGATGGTTTAAATGTTTATTAGGAGCTGGAGTCCTTACCAAGAATGTAATGAATCTTGCGAGGGATCCGATTAACGTATAATGTTTCTACGTTAATATTAGGAATATATTAGACTTAAATGCAGTCAATACAATTTGAAAACCGACGTACTGCCTAGTCTATTGCATAACATCTGTCGATTTTGTGGACTTACATGCCGAGGGATAACTACCAAGAGCTTCTGCAATTGATTTCAATTTTCAGCTCCATTCTTTTAAATAATGAAACCTGCATAATTGTTTCAATACTTCTTTCCGATCCATATTCCAATTCCAATTTACAATCCACACTCCATGAATATTCCAATCCATTTTCCTCTATTATCATAATATAAATTTCTCCGAAAGCATTTCGGTGCCAAGTCCAGTAATCATTTGCTACCTTACAATCTTAAAATGGAGAATTTTACGTATTTTGTTCGCTTATTTTTCCCTTCGTCGTAAAAAGAAGGGGAAACAAGCGTCGCCCTACGATCCGTCTTGTTGGACCGTACCAAAGCCTTATTTACACAAATAGTAATAGTTCTCCGATATGAATCGCTATTGTGTGACGGCACTTGTGGGTCGTTCCTTCTGCCCCGTGGCTGTGTAAGGTCGAATTGCACCGCGGATGGTTTACGAGGGAAGTCGAAAAATCGACCTTCATCGTCCCTCCAAGGTCCGCACTCGCACCATGGCATGGCGGCGAGTGAGCCCTGACGTTAACCAGTTGCCTCCTCCATTGGGGATTCACTCCTCAAGGGGATTTATAATCGCCATTCGACGAACGGAATGGGGTTGAGTGAGTCGCTCCGAATATTAATGCAGTCGATACTGTCGCCTGTGTCGAAAAAAACGCGACCGATTGTATCGTTGGCGCGTGCTATCTGTGTAATGAGAAATGAATGCTGCAGTAGCGTAACTTTTGTATGTAACCTTCCGTTTAACTGCGTAAATAATGATGGTAAATGAGCTGTTAATTAAACGGAAAAATTACATTCTGTAGTAATATTTTCGCTCCGTTCCCATTATTTTTGACGGATTAATCCCAGTCGCCAGTAATGAGTTTAATTTGTCGCTTAGTAGTTGCTTCTCGTGACTATAATTTGCGTTCACGTTGAAATAGGTCACGCAACCCATGATTATCGCATTAAATTCAATGGGTGGTTGGTTTATCTTTGTCTAATGAGTTTCCGCTCACCTTGAATTTCTGTAGAAAATCGGTCAAGTGACGGTAGGAAAATTAAGGAGACAGACACGGCCCAGAAAGATAGAAAAACTTATCATCTCAGGGGTGGCCATGGAGAGAAGAATCGGGAAAATCGCCGCGATCCGGAAGTCAGATGGGATTTCACGGAGAGTCAGGGATTTTTTCAAGGGATGTAAAAAAAATATTTTAAAAAATATTTCATGAAATTTTTTACATTGCAACGAATAATAACAAATATAAGATTAAAAAAATGAGAATGACCATGAGCTACCAGTAAACGTTATTTCACTAGGTAATAATAATCCAGAGGATACATTACCTAATTAGTCGGTCGGTAGAAAAGTTTATTTCGCGACTCTGCGGCACAGGGTTTGAGTACTTTATATGCATGATAATGCATTTACGTGTGTGTGTATACTCTACTATGAGAAATGGCTTGCTTTAAAGCTACTGCTCTTTATAGTTAAATGCGTACATATCTATAAAAATTATGAGTTGAACTAATATTACGTTTAAAAATAGAAGTAGTAGACCAAGGGGTGTCGAGTCGGGTGGCACTTTTTTGGGGAGAGCACTCTATTAGTAGGGTGCCTACCCCCCGACAGATTGGCTTTCATTTTCATCCCTTCCTTCGGATTTTCATTCTAAAAATCTGCGGTTGGGGAGGGGCGGTCGTCAGGTTCAGGGGACTACCCCAAGCGGGCCAATCTCTATTTTATTAATTGGGAAGACCAAAATATGAGCTTCGCATAAAGTATATGTGGTGATATAACATAAATTAATTTGTATGTTAAATAAGTTCGTAAAAATTCCAGAGTTTGATGAACCAAATGCGTATATATAGTGCATGCTAACTGGCGCGGAATATTGCGTTACCAAAGGTGTACCATCAGTGGAGTAACCAGCTTATTTTCAGTGGCTTTGCGATCGGACTTGGGAATGATAAATCTTAGTGATGCACTGTTGAGCCACGTTGACTTAAGTAAAGAGGTTCTTGAAATAGTTATGTAATCGAATAGAGAAGCAGGTTGTCGTAACGCCATTATACAGAAGACATAATAAGCAAATACGAGGGGAAGCTGAAACGATAATGTACGAGATATCAACGTTTTCGTGAATTTGAATATTCCGCCTAAACGAGTTGCAATATCATCTCCTGCCGCTTGATGATGCCGCTTGGTGGGTATTTCAGCTGCCAGTCTGCAAAGCGGCATCTAGGGGTAAAAGTTCATACTGGATTCTGGTTACATGCAATGACTCCCGCAGACCGAACGGGACCGGACTGGTATATCAGGAATTAACAGTTTTATTAACTTCAGAAATAAAAGTATTTTGGCGAATAGTAAGAAAAACACTATTGGATATTCCTGTTCTCTATTGACAATTGGACATAATAAGAAATAAGGTATAAAAGCACTCGTTCAAAATAAATAATATTAAAAAATGAATGGATTAAGGAAGAATAGAATGGAGCCACCATATCAGGGAATGAATAAATGAGTATTAGTAAAACAAATAAGACAGAGATGAAGTCATCAATAGGACGACGAAAGTAAATATGGAACAATTCGTGGACTTGGTATCATAAAAATAAACAATCGATCTCTCTGGATAAGAAGAAGAAGATAAAATTGGAATGTCATATTCTGACTAACAGTTGATTCTAAGTTTAGAAAGTCTCCCAGCATCGGCTCTTGAGCCTGTGGTGCTTATTTCAATGGTCGTCGAAAAGCACAGTGAATTAGAGACTGGATTTTTTTCTTACTTCCCTCCTATTAGTGTTCCATTGTTTCAGAATCACTTGAGGAAGGACAAATAGAGCGCTGTCCTGTCTTTACCAGAAGTAAGCAGGTGATCAGCCTTCGGAAGAAGAAGAAGAGGCTTAGACCTGTAACTATGTCATGGAATGAAAACTATTGAAGGAAGACGGGTGGAGAATCGAATTCCATCGATCTTCCTCGCCGTTGCCCTCCCTCAATCATTCCACGGAGTTCGCCGTCTCACGTTCATTCTCTCTCCACTTCCCGACCCTTCGGGGCATTTCAAGTGCTTCAAGTGTGCTAATCCACTCCCGCTTTTAAACGGGCGCGGTGGGATCCCGGAGCAACACCACCCTCCCGCTCGAGTGCGGTCTCTCCAGACTTTCTCCTCGTTGATTCCCGGCTTCACTTACGGTTTCGTTCGTGGGCGACGCTCTAGACGGCTCCCGGGGGGGGAATTTTTAGATTTGCTTCGCCCTCCTTTGACGCTACCTGCAACCTACTTCATCCCAGCGGATATTCAGCTTCGGTCATCGGTGAGGGTCGACAGTACCAGCGCATAGAATATATATAGAAGGTATCTCGGATATCGTCCCGATGGTTTCCAATTGGAATTTGTGAACCCTTATCTCTGCGGTTTAAAGGGGTTGATTGTCCTTCGATGAGTTGGTGTCGAATTTGCGAATCATTCCCATCATAGGGTTAAGAACAGGAAGCTCTACTCAAGATTTGAGATTTCGTAGGACTCTAATGAGCAATTATGTCGTGCTCTATTTAAAACTTCCTCGAGAGGCATATTCTTTTTCATGCGGTACCCAAGTATCAAATTCTTTATTATTATAACTTTAAAAAGGAAGTGATCACCGTAATGGAGGTTCTCGGTTGTGTGTGTAGTATCAAAAAGAACTAGAGAGTCTGAGGCAGCAAAAATGCCAGTTTATAAAAGTGTACACCTCCCCTCGTGATTGTATGGACGTACATCTCGAGTGTGCATGGGATTACCTCATGAATGCGGTGGGTATGTACAGGGTACCGGAGAGGTGTTTGTGGTGAGCACATGAGAGATATGAAGGATTACAATTGGTTTATAAAACGATGTGGATTGGTTGAAAAAGTGATTAACAAGTATACGAGAAGTGTGCTATGGTGGTTTGAGAGGGAAAGAATGGATGAGAGACTAATCGTCAAGCGCAGATCACGTATGAGAGAGGGAGAGCGTTTGAGAGGGAGGGGGGGGTGAAGGGGGCGGACCGAGGAAGTCAAGCGGTTGAATGTCAAGGCGGCAACGTCTCAGGAGCCGATAGGCGTGTTTGAAACAAGGTATGGATGTGACAGAGATGTAAGAAATGTTCAAGGATGGACTAGGATAGGAGAAATTATCTATTAGGAGTTGGAAATTGGTGTGCACGTAGTCTGCTGCTCTCCAGAGTTCGATTTGGCTTCCTTTCTTCACTCGGACCTTATTCCTCACGCTTATCGCTCACGGTCAATGCTGCTTTTTCTTCATCGCATGCATCACTCATAGATCCTGTAATGCTCACGTACAATGTTTACATTTGTATTTTAATGACATAGTTTTCTTCAAGATTGGATGACATTGCTGAAAAAACGTGCATAGCGATTAGCTTATCGTTGATCTCTAGGTTTTATGTTTCGTGATGTTTACAGTATTTTTATCAGTATTTTACAGTAGGTTTATCGTTTTAGATTAGTGAACAGTGATTAACTTGAATATTTTACTATATTCCACTAACACTTCCATTCCACTAACATTTAATTAGTCTTACCCGTGCAATGATCGGTTACCTTTCGTAACTAATGTCATTAAAGTGATTATATATATAGGGAAGAGGAAATTATTTTAGGTGAAGAATACGTGCTTTCTCGAGTAAATATAGTTCTACTCTTAGAGGGTTTGATGTTTCAAATACAGTCTGCTGATACCAGCATTTAAGTACGACGACTACTCATAATATTCAGCGAAAAGAAAGTGAGTTTTCTTCTTCAGTTTATTTTTATTTCTCTAAGAGCCCTGGAAAAAGTCAATCGCGATCCGGCATGGTAACCGGATGACGTATGATGGAACATGACAGCTCATTGGCTGGAAAATTTTGCGTTCGGTGTTTTACTTCAGTATTATCACAGTTTTAGAATACGTTAGATGAGCCAATTTTCTTTCGTTTTCCCAAAAGTGTAGTTCCCTACCACAGAGGCCTAACCAGGAAATAATTTCGGCAGTAGGGAGTAAGCTGACATTTTATTGCCACGTGCTCTACACATGAATAATTTATTTCTCCTGTCCAAAAGTTATAATGGTGTATTTAGTATTTGACGTATTGGTACGTTAATTATTGTATATTGATTTTGTGATGAGTGGCGATGAATTTTCTTCATAAAAAGCAGGACGTTAAATTCGAGAAAGGATTGGCTGATTTCTCGGAAATTATGGTTTCTCGCAATTAATGGTTTCGTTATTAAATAACCCCTGAAATCCCCTGGAGGTTATGCTTGAAGTTTGGGTAGCTAATGCTGGACGAAAGATATTTTCATTGGGAGTTACATACGCTTCGATATCCTGAACAGTTCGTATTTGTTCCGCGTGGCTCTCCTTAGTTACCCTTGATGAACCGTTTCGATCGGTCCCCAACGCAGCTTCAAATAGCTTTCGGTGTGGTCTTCGGAGGGAGATTAATTTCACTAGTGTACACACGATGAACTTCTTCGCCTTGTTTGTTACCCCTTGAGGTTATCCACCGGGTAGGCCTTCGACCGGTAGTGGGACCTATCTTAGGATTTCCATTCCCTCTGGGGGTTTTCCGTTAAAAAAAGGAAGGGTTCAGTCGCAAGGTCGCAGATGGCCGCAAGAGGTTCGTCTGTCGGTTTCAAAGGCCATCTGTATGAATTGGGCAAAGGTTTTCGCTTCGCAGCTTCTACCTGAATGCGGTCTCCTGCAAAAGGGTGACCCTTGCTCAATTTAGCGGCGACCCCAGTCCTTAAGAACCTCATAAAACCCTTAGAAATTAGGATTCCTTTAGAAAATAAAAAAAAATTTTCCCTTACAACATAGGATTCCTCTGACCGAAAATTTGAGAATCTCAAAATTAGGGATTTTAATAAAATAGGGCATTTTTCTCGTTTCATAAATCGCAGGAATATCTCCGGAGCAAACGAATAAGTGATGCTCTGCATGGCTCCTTTACCAGGTGACAATTGCTTTTGGACATATCAAGTGACACGCTTATAAAGAGTATTCTGCCGAAAAAAAGAAATTATTCCTAAGCTATTTCGCCATGTTGAGTTTTTTTTAGAATCTAAGCATTGGTACTCCTTTAAGCTCTGGTTACTCTTATGCCAAATACCCTAACAACCTTGTGTTATAATAAACCAATTTTCACTTTTCTAAATCCCTTGATGCCGTCCAGTATACTTATTCTTTTTTTCTTTTACCGTCATAGGTAAGCGTTTTCTGTATACGTTTCAACGGTCTTACCGCCTTCTTCAATACTCGAAGAAACTGACTAAGGTGGTGAGACCGTCGAAATCATAACATAAAACATTCTTTAACTATACGCGCTTTCTACCTCCATTCCGTCAGAAATTCCTATTATTTTCCTCCCTCTAAATCACTGATCAAAAAATCTCTCCTCCACCATGATCTCCAAACTTCCAATGTCACCTTAATTATCTCCAGCTTTTCTGTCACCTTCGAATTTCTCCCAACAGCCTTCTCTCTTCCTCGTTGACATACCTAGCGCCTCTTAGTTTTCTTTCCTTTCCG
This sequence comes from Calopteryx splendens, assembly GCA_002093875.1. Classification (NCBI taxonomy): domain Eukaryota; kingdom Metazoa; phylum Arthropoda; class Insecta; order Odonata; family Calopterygidae; genus Calopteryx; species Calopteryx splendens. The sequence continues at coordinate 7,912 of LYUA01001704.1, read as the reverse complement.
TCCAAATTACCTGAAACAACCAAGTTTTCTCGCTTGATTCTTGAAATGGAAGAACGATGTAGTTGGATAAATGAGCAGGAGAGTCCCAGGTTCATCACGGATTGATGTGCACCAATCTCAGCGCATGACCCTTTCAGGGAATATGCCACAGAATATTGATGCTGACATTTCCCGGAGACGTACCATTCTGTAGTTAGGTATTTGTACCCATTCCTTAGTTATGTTAGTATGTATGTACGTATGTTAGTTAGTATGATTTCAAAATTACATTATTCATAATAGTTCAGATGCGATGTCTGCCGAAAAAGTTCCGAAGCTTCATAAGTAGCGCGCCAAAGCGATGTTATGTCAGTGTCTGGTAAATTTTCTGTGCGATCCCATTATTTGTAAATGTACCACTTGCTGGTTTCATTATTCTACTGTGATTAGTCATTTCTCGACATCTGTTTGCACACGTGCTTAAAACGTGCATTCTGAAAGAGATGACTGATTTTAAAGAGTAGCGAATTAACATTCATCTTTTATTATTTATTAATATTTATTCAAACTTGAACAAATGTTTATGGATACGGACTTGAAAGATAAAATTAATCTGCTGGATGAGCCATACGCGTTACATCTCATGCAACATGTGAATCATCTGTCTAGTTAATATTTGATATTCTCTGTCGTATAATATGATGTACGTTGCTTTTAACAATTTTAACAAAACCTTTGTTGAAGATATGTTTTCCCTTTCCCTGAAGTTTTGCCCTTCAACGCATTGCAGTGGAAAAGAAAGAATATTTTATGAATATCAAGAAGCCAAGATAACACAAAGTAATTTTAAAATATGACAAAAAACTAATCAAGGGAGTTAGGTATTGCCATTATTTACCTCGAAAGATTGATTAGAAGCTACCCCTTCCCTTGATGCATTCGAGTCATATTTTCTCGCTGTAAGATTAGAAAATTGTCTTTAGGAATTCCTGCGTGGAAATTCTAATCCAACCGTTAAAAACATTCCACCCACCGCTTGCAGGACTAAGTGGTATTGATATTTTTAAACAAGCGAAACTTTAAATATAATTTTAATCAGTATGAAGGACAACATACATTTCCAGATATAACGAGTTTACTCGGGCTTTAATCCATAGCGTTAAATAATTTATTAGAATAACATTGCACTTAGACTTTGTGTATGGAATTATATTATTTTACATCTATTTTGAAACACTTTCACCTTGAAAGAGGCAGTAAACTGCTGAAACCGTGGTAGAGATTGAAGTTAGAGAGAGTAAAAATACTGATAATCAGTTTATTTCGCCTTTTCTCTGTTTTGCACACAAAACGCGCTGTTTAAATTTGGATGTCCTATTTTAGTCTGTTTTTGAAATTATGACTTACATTATGTAAACGCTAGTGAAAGTGGCAAAGATGCACCGTTTCATGTAAATTGGGAACCATACAAAGACTTATTTAACGTCCGCCCTTCCCTTTTAGATTGGAATATTCCAATAGGTATCTCCATTGGTGTAAAATAATTGAATATATAACTAGGCCTGGTTTCACCGCACTTTCACTCCCCTTGAGTCAATTGATCGGCAATGATTGCTTATCAATTATTAAATATGTATTAACTGAAAAATTACCATTATATTAAAACAATGCTCTCCATTAATATTAATAATTAACAGTTAACCATGATAGTTGGTTCTTGGGTTGATGTGTGTTTTTAGAATCACCATGTGGACATTATGATCACCGATTATTTTTTTATCTTCACTGGTGGACGGTGGAGACTGTTATGGATGGAGAATATTTGAGAAGCGGTGGAGAATCAGCAACATAATAGGAATGCGGTCTGGTGTATGTGTGTGCGTGTCTATACATACCTCTCCGTAAAAGGGAGGGTATTTCCCCCGAAATTATTAAACGGACAGGAAAACTGAAGGTCCATGCTTTAACTTCCGGTTCAGGAGACTTTTCTGCCTTGAATCCGCACCCGAACCTTCCCCACTACGTTTAAATTCGTTCTTTATGTTATTGGAGTTGATTACTGCGGTTTTCTCGTTGGTGGAACGCAAACAAACTGACCGTTCAGGGTACGAAAAGACATCAAAACGCTGATTGTCTGCGGTGGAACTGATCCTTAAATGTGAGAACGCAAATTCGTTCTTCTCTCATTGCGGAAGGGTGTATTACCATTCGAAATAAAACTTTCTTCCTGAAATTATTTTCTAGTAATGCTTTATTTATTCCGCCTGGTGGCAGTGTTCATCTTTCATGCATGTGATATCTTGATCGATCGTCTCTCTCGTCCGCTTTTATTAAAAGTTCAAAGGAGATGCAAAAAATATAGTGAGATCATGTCACGGTGCATTTTTTCAGTGATGGGCATCCAATTTAGGTGATTTTCATTGAAAAATTATTCTTCTCTACAGAAAATTATCGTGTATTTCATTTCCCGAGAAATAATTAGATTCATTTGGGAGGACTTAGATTTCATTTTGATTCGTAACTTATCGTTGCTGGAAATATGTAAAAATTCATTGCTTTAAGGTAGTTAAGGATTGGTGATTGTGACTTTGAGTGTTTTTGATTTTTCTACTTTTTTCACTATCAACTATCCGCAAGTCATACCTGCAGATCATCAGTCTTTGCCAAGAGATTGCGGTCATTCCTGTGTGCATTTCAGAATCAGTGTAATTTGGGCATTTGATGAGGATCAACGAATATAAAATGAAGGCGATGAGGTTATCAAGAAATAGTTTGGCTAAGATAAACATTTAATTTGAGGAGCATGCACTTGGGTAGGTTTTCTTATTCAGAAGATATTAAGACGAACGTGGGCAAAGTGTTTAGGGAATTTGGAGAAGAATTTCGCTAGGGAAAGAAGATTTTACAGAGAAAGGGATAGCAAAGGACCTTAGGCAAAGAAAGTGAAGAATGGACTAGTGAATAAATTAATGCGAACAGTGGTCTTTTTTGATTCGGAACTTGCTTGGCGAGGCTAGAGTACGAGCGTAGTTAGAAGGGTTTTTAGAAGTGGTTGTGGCGAAGAATGGGGAAAGTGAATTGGTTGGAAGGAAAATTAAAACGAAACAATGGTCGTCATGGATGGGG
>LYUA01001703.1:21988-38469 GCA_002093875.1 Calopteryx splendens | reverse complement strand
GAGGGGGTGGGGTGGGGATGGGGGGGGGGGTTGGTTGAGAAGCGACGTCCGTCCATTCTTTGGGGGGAAAAAACTTCCCCTCGATCCCCGCGCGAGTCTCGCTTTGAGGGTCGCGGCGTCCGGATCGCAGTTGCCATCGCGGTTGGAGGCCGCGGGAGTTAGACGGGAGAGGTCGGTCGGTCCGCCCCCTGAGCCGAGAGCCCGTCCGATGGACCCCTTCGGCCGGTGGCGGCACCACTACCGCGGAGGCCCCCCATCCTCCTCGCTCGTCTACTGCGTGTGTCCGACCGGCGTGTTCCCCGGGGGATCGAGGCTGTGGGTGGTCGGGTACATCCAGGTGGAGTCGCCCTCGCCGCACGATGGCGCCGTGGTCGCCGACTTCCGCCGCCGCGTGGGGGAGGAGGACACACCCCCCTCGGGGGCGGGATGCGGCGCCGCGTACGAGGCGAGGGCACCCCTCCCCCACCAACCTTTCCACCTCCCCTCGGCGGCAATTCACCTTGGCTTAGCTTCCGTTTTACTTCACCAGCCTCGGGGGTGATGCAAATGAAGAAAATATCAACTTTAATACTGGGGCCGTATGGCAGGGGAAAGGGCCCACTCCTCGTTATCCTTAGGCTTTGTCCAGGAGGTGATGAACATTCTGGTTGATGAGTGGTGCAAAATGTTTTTCGAGTGTAATTGATAATTGCAGTGGTTTCAATTTCTTTTCTTGCGATATTCCCCCATTTCTTAGAGATGCAGCATAGATGTAGAAATGATAAATTTTGTGATATGGGTCTCCAAACCCCTAATCTAGTGGGCCAATATACGGTCAAATCAAGTGGGTCATTTTGCGAAAGGAAAAACAGCTCGATCTACTACAGCAAAACCCAGCTCTTGCATAAATTTCTTTGAGGTTTTCATCCCTGGATACCCCTGAAAATGTCTTACAGTGACACACTATTGGACTCCTCATTGCCTATGATTCAGTGTTTATCTCGGCTTCCATCCAGGCACATAACAATTTACATCTCATGGTACTGACAATGGGCAGTGTTAAATACCCTTAAGGTAACATTCATTAGGTAACAGAATTTCACATTTGAATGTTTTACAAAGCATTATCATTTTAGTATATACCCAATAAATGAGATTATAAACCTGATTTCCCAGGGGTGAATTAGTCGTTTACACGAACCTAATTCATCATGGGCAAATTAGATGTATGAGTATGTGCCTACTTTAATTCCCTGATACTTAATGCAGAAATCAAGAGAGGTATATTCTTCAAAATAAAATATTTCACCATAAAGTTCCAATTCATGCAACAGTGTTTCATATTTATGAGTCACTTAATATGCAACAGTCTTCTTCATCTTGTTAGGATTATTATATTTTTTTGGCTTTTACAAATATTTTACTTTAGTTACAACAGTTATCCCTTGTCAACAGATTATCTCAACCATGGATTTGAGATAATATGATATTACACTCCAGGATAGGCTAAGTCCCGTAAAACCACCACTGGATTTTAAGATATGGCGATTGTCTTGTCTCTTGGTTAAAATTCTACATCAGTCATCTCACTCGCCAACTTATTGAACCTTCAGCTTACTGATTTTGACTTTGCCAATGATGGGATCTATTAGTAATGCAGCCCCTGCATTTGGTGAGGGATTATGCTACAAGTTAAATTTCTCATCCTTTATGGGACCCAGCATTGCCTTTGTAGGAGCTATCTAATACACTCATTGTGTGTGAGCTTGACTGTACTTGTCTATCACCTCAGTTTTATGATTGTAGAAAATTTGGTGGGCAGTCATGTCAAACTGCCTCAATGGGATGGGCATCTCATGCCCACCAATAATTATATGGAAATATGGAACAGAGTAATTGTAATTCTACTATGTGGAATTGCAATTACTCTGTTCCATATTTCACTACAATATATTATCAAAATAACAGTCAGGATCACTATAATTTGTGTACTGAGCACTCGAAATTTCGTTCATGACAGGCCATCTGGCCCTTTGGGTGCCTCTTCGAGGTCCAAAATTAATTCTACGTTTTCATTTTTGGTGGTGGAGGAATTTTGTCTGATTATTATTGCTACTATTAAACTTAAGCAAATAATTCTATTCTTTTAATGTATTTTAAAGAATCATAGTGTTTCACTTCCGGCAAATGATTTCATGTGGTGTTGTAAGTTTATTGTGCAGTCATAATGTGAAACCATATTTCACCTGAAGAAAATATTCAAGTCACAGGAGTTTATATTAATTATTTTATATTACCAGGATGTCCAGAATATGGTCGTTCTTTTTCTCTTTACCAACAATCATGTGTGTTCCTGAGAATAGTGGTTTAAAATTTAAAATGTATTCTTCATATTTTACATGCATTCTAAATGTAGCCATTCCAAATGTTGATTCTCCCTTAAAATAAAAACACTGGTAAGATATGAACATTTCTCAAAATTTGATTCCTCATTGTTTTAATTTGAATATCACATCAGTTAGTTAAGTGTGTGAGATGACCTCTTCTCTAAGGACAAAGACTTCTGCCTAACTCACTGTTTTCATTTGATTCCATCAGGAGGCTCTGAGGAAGAGGAAAGAAGAGGAGGAACGGGCTGCAGCTGAACGGGAATTCCTGCGCTCTTCGTTGCGAGATTCACGCAAGCTTCATGCACTTGAGAGCAGACCCCCTGGACAACAGCTGACATCATCCTCCTTGCGTGGACCCCCCTCTTCCTCTGGACATGACAATGATGGCTACTGTTCTGAAGATGTCAGTGAACGTGATGTCGAAGCACAGTATCCCTTGCATCGGGTCATAAGTGAGTCATTCACTGTTGTCTTTATTTCATTATTTGAAGTGATGAATATGCATAATAATGAAGCAAGAATTGCAGGGAGAAGAGTATATACTTAGTGGCAGGTGATTGTCGTGTACCATAAAGCTTCCTTATTGGGCAGACAAAAAATGGTGTTGATCCAAGTCACAAGCAGAAATGTAGATGTGAGTTATGAGATGCCAAGATATTTACAGTTGATATTAAATACACCCAATACATGAAGAGTTGATAATGGACTGGAGTTGAATAACTTTGCTTTACTGTTTTGAGAGCAGTGATAACATATGGAGAAAATTATCTGATGAGCTGATGTAACCTGTGAATACATAATAAATGGTGCCAGGGCTCCAAATTAATTCCCGTGGAGAGTAATATGATTCATCATCTGTAGAAAGCAACATTTTGCTTCAGGAAATTTACCAGACTCATTGTTCAATTACTTGGATAATTACGATATTAAATGTATTAGAGAATCAGAAGATTTTGATGATTTTGTTAGTTCATAATAGAGCAGGAATGTTTGTGATAAGGAATTTTATTTCTTATGTTGTGGGATTGTTTTGGAATTTATCATATTTCATAATAAATTTCATATATATTTAAAAATTATTAATTTTGGATATGGTCTTAATGAGTGTAGAATTATTTTTTAATAATTTTATTTGTTTTCATTTGAATAATACAAACATAATATAAGATTTCACATCTGTAATGATTGAAATTTTGATAATTGATACCAGAAAATATGTACGAAATAGGAAAAAGAATTTTTAATAATTCCAGTCATATTTAAATTTCACTTATTTAGTTTTTGAATCCTTAGAGAAACTTTTTATGGAACAGTAATTACTATACATTGCATGCAACAAATTATTTTTAAAACTCTTACAGAAAAATCCTGTATAATAAAAGTGTTATGCTCAAGATAGGATACTGATATCCCATAATCTAATGAGAAATCAAATTTCTTTTTCATATGCTGGGTTATCTTCAATAAGAATTACTGTTTTGCCATCCTGATTGATATTGATGATTTCTTTCTCTGTGGTCTCATAAGTATAAGCTGCTCCAGGTTTTCCTTTCACGATCCACTCTCATTGCTCTTCTTGGTGCATAAATACAAAAGTCTTTAGCTTTTCTTTCCTTTTGGCTGATTTGAATTTTTTGTATCATTTTTTGCTTTCCTTGGTTCTAGCACTTTCTACTCTGCTGCTATGCCATCTGTTGTCAATGGTTTTCTCCCCTCTTTCAATTTTTTTCCCAGGCTACAATTTTTGCATCACTTAGAGTATTCCTATTATCATATGTTGCTATTTTTCTTCAACGAATCATGTGTTGCTCTGATTTGCATTTCTTTTTTTAGTGCCCTTAGAAATGCCATCCCTGGCTGAATTTCCTTCGATTCTTCTCAATAATTGCGAAGAATGTCAATAGTTCCACTCTCCTTCTATTTCATTTCTCCAGTTTCATTTTCCTATTGTTCTTCCTTCATCCCCTTCTCTGATGATTGCACTCCAGGTCAGCCCGCCCGGGCAAATATATTTTCCCTCTTTTAAAAACTTTTTTAATTCTAACAACAACACCCCATGCATTATGCACACCAAATCATCCTTGTTGTCAGCATATGAAGATCTATCAGTACTAAGGGTTTAATTGCTATCATATTTTCTATGATGATTCTCTCATTATATTGCTGAAAGCTCTCCTCTCATTTCAAAATCCTTTCTCATTAGAATACCCCATTCCATGATGTCATAGACATATCCTAAATGAATAGTACTTTCTGATTGAAGGCCACCTTCTTTGGAGCCTTTCATTTCACTCAAATGTAAGATATATAACATACTCATTTCTCTATGATTTCTGCTTTTTGATTTTCCAACCTTCAACATACCCAGAGTGACTGGGATTCTTGTAATAATAATAATAATAATAATGATGTCTTTACTAAGGCAATATTAAGATCATGAGGCCCTATTTTACATTAAATTATTTTACACTTCTTAATCCAATCCTAAAGTGTTTGCCTGATGTAGTCTCTCAAATTGTTCCCAATCCATGGATCCAATGATCAATGGATTTTTTTTAACTTGGGGAGGGTTTATTCACATCTGTTATAATATCAATAAAAGTAAAAAAGAATTGGTGGGCCTCTGATCAAAGGGATGAAAATGCAATATTTTTTTGTTACCTATCACATTGTACCCATGATAATAATTTTATTTCCAGTGATATGTAGCTCCTGTAGTGTAGGGCCTTCCCTCATTCGAAGGAGGGGTGCTGCCCATATTCTTGGTTTTTTACTGACTATTGTTTGGTGGTAATTGCTCACACCAAGTCACAGCATCTCTATAGAATTTCTTAGAAGGGTACTTTAAAAAAGGATAACCTTCTGCATCATCCAAATTACTCTTAACATATTTTCCATGCCTGCTTATTCTTCCAGCACATTTATTTACATGTTTCACAGCTTATTTATTTATATGAAGACCATTTGTTTTTTATATTTTTAAATTAAGTCTATATGCACTCTTTCACATATGTTTGGTGTCCATAACATGCTGTGAATATAGTTATTTTCAATGGGCTATAAGTTTCCAAGAGTTGGAAAAAGAAAATAATATCAGAATAATGAATGTATGTTATAATCCCCATTTCATGTGACTAGTGTGGCTTGACTCTCCACACCACAAATGCAGAATCAAAACAAAGGCCAGTTGTGACACCTTGCTCATAATTTGCAGGTTTGAATGAGTTAGCTACAGCATTGCAACGCCTTGCTGCAGCCCTACGCAAAAGTGCCTCAAGCTGCTTGTCCTTGCGTGGGCTGGAGGGACAGGTTGCGGCAGTGCAGACACTTCTGCTTAGCCAGGAGTTTGGTCGAGCCCTCTCTGTACACAATCGGGTGCAGGAGGTATGGAATGGGCGTGTGGCTCCTGGAAGCGGAACACCCAGGGCCCAACCAAGGCCACCTCCTGGTCCCCCTATTTGTGGTGACACCCAGGCACTGGCAAGGGAGGTAAGGATCATAATGGTTTGCCATCAGTACTGTGGAAGATTTAACTTGAATGTGTTTACGCTGTTTACGGTGAACAGTTGGCTGAATTTACTTTCTTTAAATTTTCTTATTCTAATTGTTTATTCACAATTCACAAATTCCTCTATTCCACAATATTTTTTAATTGTGCCAGCAATAATATTCAAGACTAATATGCAACCAAGTGAATCATACGATTTCAATGTCAAAGTTCAAAATGTTTTTTTGTAAGATATCAACAACAAATTGAGGTCAGCCTATATTTAAAATATAATGAATTTCTGTGATTCATTAATTTCTGTGATTCATTAATTTCTGTGATTCATTAATTTCCGTAATTCATTAATTCATTCTGTAATTCCTTCTTTATATAGCCACCAACTTTAGCAGTCAATTGAATGCAAACCACATTTCAAAATCTATTCATTCTCTTTGTGTTCTAACTCTTTTCTCGTTTACCATGTGTGCTTAAATGATTAATAAATGAATGTATGTACATGTTGATGAATATTTTCTGTTCTCAATTATCACAGTAAAAACTTCCACATTTTTCTATGATGATAATGCAATTAATCCATAAGTAAGTAATTATTATCTGTAATACCACTGCCTCATATTGCCAAATGGGAATCTCCCAAGTATGTAGTAATATTTTTAATAACTCTTTAACAGTTTAGCATATGAAATAATTACTTTTTACATGAGGCACAGTGATCCTTAATGTGTGTGACATCATCCTGGTAAGTCTTCTCTGATCTACATTCATTGTCAACTGTCACACTTGTCATTTTTTCTTCTTTTTTCTTATTTATCTTTTCCATTACTCACTGTTGCTAGACTGAGCCCCATTTGCCATTTTGCAGTGCGTAGAGTGCCTGCAGCCTTGCTCACTGCCTGATGCTGCTGAACTGGTTGAGTTACTGACACGCTATGAGACCGAGGGCCTCCTGCAGGCCCACGATGGGCTTGCCTTATCTCGGTGCCTGAACGAAGATGCAGCACCCCCTCCCATGCTTGCATCCATGGCGCTGCCGCCCATCAGCACTCCTTCCATCAATGCCATGGCTGCTTCTTCCTCTGTCTCTCTGCGATCATCCTCGCATCACCCCCACGGTAGCGAGAGTGCCTCCTCTGCCTCCCATTACGTTGACGATGACATCAAAATCATCAAGATTGAGAAGACAAATGAGCCACTGGTAAGTAGCCTCTACACAGAGGAACTCACTCGTGATTTACGCTGAGGAAGTGAAACTGAATGCCTGTTTAAGGAGAAGCAATTTCAGGATTTTCACATCTATGGGGGTTTAAATTTACATGAAAAACAAATTATCATGGAGGTACCTATACCATCCCCATTTAATGTTATAAATATTCCATTTCAAATTCTAATGACTGACAATTTTTATAATTTTCAGAAATAATTTAAATTGGAAGTTCACTATAGTCATATGGACTCAGTAATTACTCCAGTAAGCATTGGAAAAATTGTTGCTGATTTGGTTTTTGTGATTCAAGTGTTTGTTGGTTTTTCTTGTTATTTCTTGCTGGCTTAACATTGGAAGCACCAGAACAGTTCTTTTGCCCATTTTTTTATTTCAAATTTTCTCCTCAGAATTGATAAGTATATATTTAATATCTTTTTGGTTTCCATAAAAATGTATGATTTCATTCACTTCTTTATGGGTGATTTTGTTTTCCTGGGCATGGATATTTTTTTGACTTCTATACAGCGACATAGTGCATTTTGATCAGCCTTCGGAACTTCTTTCATCCAAAAATGAAATAGATTTTTTACATCATCTTGCTCACTGCCTGATGCCACCAAACTGGTTGAATTACTGATGCACTTTGAGACAAAGGGCCTCCTGCCTACATATCTGTTGTGATACTTGATTCACTTTTCATGTTCAAGTTTATTTATGATCACAATCTCACTGTGGTTAGTTGCTGTGAACTTGTGTGCCAAGAATGTGGTAGGACCCAAAAGTTTCCTTTTTGTTGTAAAGTGTGGTAAATTTAAAATGTCAAAATTATTAACAATGGAAATTGCATATTGATGATAAAGAAGTTGTAAGGACCAAAACAAAATTATGTAAATTCTGGGAAAATGTAAACTCTGTGCATGTAAATTCAAGGTTTCACTGCAGTTTAATCTTTAAACATTGTGATTTTGTGATGGCTATAATATTTTCAGTTCCCAAAAAAACATGACAGCATCATTCCCACTATTCTCATTTCTTTAAACTAGGAAAAATTGTAGTAGATTGTAAGTGTAATAAATTTTAGGAAATGTTCTTCGAAAATATTCTCCATGTAGGAGTTATTTATTTATATGTATTCATCACCAATCTATCCAATGAATCCATTTTCTCTCTATTCGTGTATGTAGATAGTATGTATGCACTCCTCAAACAGAAATCATAGAGAATTAGGGTTTTCATAATTTTTAAATTCCATGTAAATGTTGAATGAATTAGATATTATGCATGAAATAACATTAAGGATCAATTAAATTTGTTTAAAATCGTTGAAGTATTTTGGTCTTTTCTAATGAATTAATAATCTGGCTAAAAGAGCACTGAAGTGATTTTGCAAAATGTACACTTATGATATTAAAAAAAAACTTTTTCAAGGTTCCAATGATATTTGCTCTTCTTTAAAATAAACAAAATAAGAAGTCATTTCCTTTTTATAGCTGCCCTAAAACCCACACAGCATGGGACATCCAGGTTAGTGGTGGGCTTAAAAATTACATATGTATCTGTTGTGATTGATTGAAGACTGTTAGGAACATGCACTTAGTATGAATGCCACCAATTATCTGCTCAACAAAATTAATGGAATTTCAAAATACTAGGTGTAAAGTGACAAATTTAATAAATCCTTTATTTTTGCAGGGTGCTACTGTTCGAAATGAAGGTGAAGCAGTTGTCATTGGAAGAATTGTCCGTGGAGGGGCTGCTGATAAATCTGGGTTGCTCCGGGAGGGTGATGAGATCCTTGAGGTTAATGGAGTGGAGATGCGGGGGAAGTCTGTAAACGATGTGTGTGACTTGCTCTCAGCAATGTCAGGCACCCTGACGTTCCTGCTGGTGCCAGCGCAGACTCACCCACCCTTGCAGCATGTGGGCACCGATGGCAGGACTCTTCCAAGGCCACCACCTCCTGCCCCCACAGCACGGGACACGCTGGTGAGTGGGGGGCTGAGGGCTGAAAATTGTGTTTTTTAAAATTTTCAATTACTTTACACGTACACATTACACACATGTACCTGGAAGATTGAGCTTTGATAAAGGGGGGCTTCGTACTAACTTTAATGCCCATAAAAATTATTTTGCAATGTTATATCCAAATAGTATAATACTCTGAAAATTATGTAATCATTTCATATATATTAAAGAGAAATTAAGAATCATCAATTTGAAAGTGAATAATCAATTTATTTTGAAAGAACCTTTGAAGCTAAATTTTATTTTTTCTGAGCATTTTCAATCATCGAGGTTATTTTATTTAATGGTTATTATAGTGAATTCTAACATTCTCTTAAAAGATTTTTTTCCAAAATTTAAGACCTAACTAAATCTCTTCCTCATACCTGAAGCTGTTGTAATTGTAAAAAAAATATATGAAAGGCTTGTCCCCGAAGGGGCTCCCAATTAATGCACCGCATTTTATCACAATGTTAATGCCCATTTTCAAGTTAGAGTATTGCTCATCAATTACACTATGGTATAGGATAATTAATACCTTCATTGCGAATTCAGAAATCCTATGATTTCTGTGAATCCTGAAAATTATAGACCCATAGCTGTGGTCCCCATCATATTTAAAATAATCAAATCTTTAATGAAAGAGCAATTCGAGGCCCATTTCGAAACAGTATTAGCCCCTAATCATTATGGTCACAGATCTGCATATTCTACAACCAAGGCTGTAGAAGCAATGACAAATATAATTAACAAAGCTTTTGAAAACAATCAATATGTGGCCATGATTACATGTGATCTAACAAATGCATTTGACATGGTATCACATGACATCCTAAAGCAGATATTTCATAGATGTCATATGAGAGGCCCTAAAAGTGCTAAAGTTAGTTTCTAGTTACTAAAAAAATAGACAGCAACTGCTATCCTACTACAATAACAAGTCCGAAACTTTGACCCTTAACGTTGTAGTACCACTAGGATCTATCTTGAGCCCTCTTCTTTTTATCATATGTATAAATGACTTACCCCTAAATTTGAAGAAAATTTCTGTTTTATTTGCCAATGACACCACACTTTTACACACACACACAAGAGTTATAAGGAAACCAGAGGAATAGCAGAAGAGATGCTAGCCATGTCAAATGAGTGGTTTATTTTGCCACAATTCTGGGTGTTTTTGTTGTATTGCTTCACTCAAATGGCCCTCAACTTCCAGGTAGTATTTCTTATTGACCGTACGACCATATGGCAGGAATTCATGATGCACTATGCTTTTGCAATCGAAGAAAACAGTGAAGAAATATTCCCTTTATTTTTTGAACAAATCTCGTATAATGGAGTATTGTGTGTATACATTTTGTACAATTCTTGACGAGATCCATTCCACAAAATGTTGGCTGAACGATCAATAAACACTATTTTTGTTTTTGTGAGGATGAGGATTACATATATTCTTTTAACAAATCTTGTTTTATTTTGGAAATGATATCAATGAGAAAATATAGTTTTTTATAGTAATTTAAGTGGCCCTTGAGCCTTCCCTTTAAGTTGGCCCTTTAAAAGTAGCAGTACATTGACATCCTATCGACATCAAAACAATTAAAGCTTTTTTTTTGCACATTTCTCCTAATAAAATGCAAAACTATATATATGGAAAAATGTGTGTATGGAAGCATAAAATATTTTGACCCTGGTATACTTTAATTTGAAAATCAATTTTAGATGGGCTCTGGACTCGAGCTGGCCCCTTCACATTTGCATTTTGTGGTGTACCATAATAATTAATTTAGATGATGTGTTACATTGGAAAGTGGAAGATATGAAAATGGTCGGTATAGAGAAGGTAGTAGAGTGAGGAGTGGATAGTGGAATTTGATCAGAATTGAGAATTGAAGAGGGCCACCCAAACATAAGTTGTTCTCTGGTTCAAACCATAAATGGTTTTAACATAGGAACTGGAGAAAAAAGAGAGGAAAGAAACCCTTCATCAGTGTTTTATTTTAGGTATATATTAATAAAATTGTAACACCAGAACAGCACATTTTTCATCAGAGTTAAAAATTCTTTTCACACTAGAGTGCAATATATGCTCATAATGCTCTGAGAAAGGCATGGTACTTCTTTTTCAGTGCCATGTTTCTTTTACTTAATATTTTTTCCAAAAATTAAGTGAACAAATTTAGAGTTCATGACAATTTTTACCCCATTTATCGGCAATGATTTCATATTATTCGCAAAACCAGTTCAGTCAAGTTCTTGTATGAAGTTCTAGATGAACTAAAGTATCACACATCCTGCATTCATTGATTTAAAAGTGATCTCCTAGTAGATGGTGTTACAAAGGATATCAATTTTACATTTGAGTAGAATATGCTGTGTGAAGTAGGTAGTAGGTAGTAGTAAGTAGGAAGTAGTAGTAGTGTTAAACAGAAAAAATATTTTTCTGCTTGCATTATTTTTTTCAAAACTCCAAGTACAAGGTTTATTTTTAACCTGTGTTTACAGTTAAGGATACACTGTAAATTATACACTGGTCCTTTTTGTTGTAATGTCCTTGTATGCTTGTAATCTCCCTCTTGCGACGCTTTCATGTATTCATTTGTTATACCGTAAGTTGCCAAGTAAAGACCGGCCTCTGTTTTCTTGTGCAGTCGCCATGGTTCTTTCTTAGATGAGCTCCATGAAATCCCTAACAATCTATCTCATCCAGTAGTAAATCACAACAATTTTGATGTTCTCCTTTTTTACTCTGCATATTTGTATTGTTTTGATGAAATTACTCTAAAGAGTGGCTCCCACATATTTCCAGATGCATGTAAAGGCTCATTTTGATTATGATCCTGAGGAAGATGCATACATCCCATGTCGAGAACTGGGGATTAGCTTCCAAAAGGGTGATATTTTACATGTGATCAGTCAGGAAGATCCAAATTGGTGGCAAGCCTTCCGAGAGGGTGAGGAAGACCAGACACTGGCCGGACTCATTCCCAGCCGAAGTTTCCAGCACCAGTAAGTCATCCTTTGTTCCTTATTTATTGTAAACTTTTATCTGCATTAGTGGAGCATGTATTTTTTCAGGGCTGATTGCTTTATGTCATGTAATTTTTTCCATTGGCATTCATTGTGACTTTCAGTGAGAATTTGGGGTGTATTGCAAAACAGACTTTTTGAGGAAAAATATGCAGATGCTTATTTTAATTGCTAAATGGCTAATGCTGAAACAGGCTATATTGATTCATAAAACTCATCTCGTACCATATCATCAACCTCTTCACTACTGCTTGTCTGCACCTGACAACCTTGACCCAACTAGACCCAACCCCTTTCAGGGACCATACAGTTGAGGTAGGGGAGCTAAGATAGGGAAGGGAGTCAGATGGCTTTCTAAGTGGTTGCACTCAAATATCACATTATTCAGCCTCTCCCATTGGGTTTTGTTCGACAGTTAACTTTATTTCAGTGGTCCTGTTTTAAACACCTGAAGATGAAATTCATGTAACTTCAATTAGTGAACATTTTGTAGTGTGAGGTTGATCCAAAATTATTCCTTTTATTCCCATTAAACTTAATCTCTAGAAGTAAGGATTCAGTATTCTGATGATATACCTTGGCTATTAGAGCCAAAACTGGTTACCCCCAAAACAACCAACCCAAAACCCCCAACATATGTAGTTGGATAATTGGATATCCCTGGGAAGTTCATTAAGAAATCATCCATTTCAAGATAATAAGTTTTTGAACATAATATTTAACAACATAACTGTTAATTTGTCATTTTTTTAGTTCTTAGTTTAATTATATTTACATATTTAATATTACATGGTATGTAATTTTAGTATTATTAAATAATTTATGGAAAACTAAAGAATATATGCATTAATGCATTGGTTGATATATTTTTTCCAGGTTCATTACCTAAAATTAATGGTCCAAGAAATTGATATGAAAACGTGGATACTCTCATGAAATGAAACTTTTTTTGCATTTTGCATAAATATGTAATGATTTTGTTGTTCAATTCAGTTTGACCAATGTTGTTGTAGTATGCTGTGTACCATCCCCTCAATCTACATCATAGTCATTGGAATGCCTCACTTCAACAAACCTCCCACCTCTGTTATTTTTTAAATATATTTGGTCATGGGCTGTGTTTTGAAATTGCAGCATACTTGAAAATTATGTTCAGACATTGAAACAAGTGTTATGTGCAAAGTGTTTGCATGCTCAATAAACACTGAAGTTTTACTTAGATGATTAGTCTTAAGATGGAATTTCACAAAATCAAGGCTTCTACTGTTAACTTTATTTCAGTTCTTGTGTATACTTTTTCATCTTTTCCATCACATCAGGTACTCGTAATTCTACATCGAATTCACAGTCTATCAAATTTTTTTCCCATGGCTCACTGGAAAGTAATAGATACAATAATTTGATAAAATCCATTAACATATAATGGCTGCTATTTAATTTTGATTAACATTAAGTTATGAATTGTCATTTAATCACTCATTTAACCCATCTTTATTTTCTGCTTAACAGGCGGGAAGCAATGAAGCAGAGTATTGTTGGTGACAAGAGGACAAAAGAGAAGGTGAAAGGGAAGGGTGGGACTCTGTTACTCTGTGCCAAAAAAAATGCCAAGAAGAAAAAGAAGAAGAAGGTAGCTTACAATGCGACATACAATGACGGTGGGTATCAACCGTACACTGCAACTCCTAATGACGGTGGGTACCAAAATCAAAATTTATTTATTGGTGGCAGACACTCTCACTCATCAGTGGCTCTAACAATCATTGTGAAATAAACATAGTGGGGGTAGGGGAAGTCACACAAATATTTTCACATTTTTTCTATTGCTCTGGTGTCTCTTGGTTTGGTAAATCTAATATTGTCCAATTTCATCCTAAGTCTCTTTAATCCATGCATCCATTATATATGCTCCTTTCTTCCCAAACCTATTTTTTCATAATTATATGCTGTTGAATTTCGTAAGGGAAATGTTATTTGTACATATATTTATTAAGTGATGAATATGATACTTCTTTGAGACCTTCTTTCACATGACTCATACACATTATGATGCATCTAAACACCTCATCCTTCTCAACGAAGCAAATTATTACAGTTTAAAAAATACATATTGCATCATAATGACTTTTTGCACTTATTTTTCATTTTTACTATTCTACATATCAGCCGAAGTCTCATGGGAGGCTGGAAAACTCTCTGATTACCTCAAGGATTCCCCAAAGACAGGTCATGAGGACCAAATGATTATTTATTTATTAAGTCCAAAAACAGCATCATGCCAATTACATAGGACAAATAACAAGGTTGATATTTTATTATCAGTATTCTGAGGTGGAAGGTATGTGCATATTTTATTCTTCCTGTGCCACGTCAGTGGGATGCCCAGTCATCTGGAATACTCCTAGGCACCAAGCAAGCATATATCTTGATATTTTATTGCTCAGAGACAGAAAATAAAACCAGTTTCTCTGAGCTTATCACAATAGTTCCCAGAAGATACTGTATTTATAATTTTAATTATTTTACACAATTTGTCAAAATGAAATGTCTGTACAATAGTGGATTTAAAGTGAATAAGTCTGGGTAGAGTTGATTGTTTTTACATCACAAAACTTTTTTGTATAATCTTTCCTGTCGTACAGAATCATTTTTATGATCATAATTTGGATTCATATAGGTGAGTAATGAGTATTTATTAATGAACTGACCTAATACCCAAGTGTCACAGGAGATTGAGAGTCTTCTTGAAAATCATGAATATCATCTTTATATAGAATGTTACTTTATATTTCCTATTTATTTTAATTTTTAAAATATGGGTTTCTTGTCTTTTTATCTCAATCGTTGCACGAAGTTGTGAATGACTATGAAAAACAAAGTAATGTTTATGTGCTATTCATAAAGTATTTAGTTCAGCATGAGACACCAACAGAAATTGAATAAAAAGTTTCATTTAACAACTATATCAATTAGTCTTTCAAAAAATAATGTTATACCATGCCCTCACTGATTACAAAGATACTATGTAAAAACTATCATTTCACATGATACATGATTGAACATGGTGCTTCTCCTCTATCTGCAAATGGTAGCACTACATGGGTTTACTGCCTAAAAAATTGTTATATTCTTCATATTTTACATCAAGTATTTATGAAAATTTTAAAATAAACATCCATATAAACTTATTAAGGGTCACCATATTCTAAGTGAATTTAAGAACCAATATGAACTGAAAGAAACCCCTCAAGCACATTGCCCTTTCCTTACCCTTTCCATTGCTATATGTAGCCTGGGCAAGGAAAGGCACCTATTGCCTAAATTCTACACAAGCTAAGTGAACTTTAAAAAAATACCTTCACTTCCATATTCGGTTGAGCCCCAGTATTTATCATACATACTTTAATGACTTATGCCATCTTAATTTGTCTCTTCACAGATTATGAAGCAGAAGAAATACTTACATATGAAGAAGTGGCTTTATATTACCCCCGTGCCAATCACAAGCGACCAATTGTTCTCATTGGCCCTCCCAACATAGGACGCCATGAGCTTCGTCAACGGCTCATGGAGGACTCTGACCGCTTTGCAGCTGCAATTCCACGTAAGTATTGATGTATTTTGTTTTGATTGAAAATCATTTTCACTCATGTTGTTTTGTTTTAGTGTTAGTTTTAGTTTTTGTAGTTAGTGTTAGTTGTTTAGTTTTTGTAGTGACACACGAATAGGTAAAATCAAACTCATCATACCCCATGTTTCATCATAGAGTTTAGTTCATAAAATCATTCATATATATTTTATATATTTTTTTCATATATATTACGTGGAAAAAGTAGTACTAGGGATCATCAATAAGAGAATTGAGAAGAAGGCTGATGATTATTAAGAAAAGATCAGTTTGGATTTAGGAATGGTAGAGGTGCTGTATGTATTCACAGTCAATAAACTGCATGCCATAGCAGTAATGTGGTCATTGAAAGACAGGAATATAGAGTATAATCAGGAGTTTAATCAGTATAATCAATATTTGTTTGTTTCCTAGATTGCGAGAAGGCATGTGATAGGGTTAATTGGCCACACCTAATGAAGGTATTGCAGAAGATAGTAGTAGACTGGATAGATAGGTGACTTATTCAAAAGCTGTAAATGTCTCAGACTGCAGAGGTGAGGGTGGCTGATGGAGAAACAGGGTGGGCAGTGGTAGGTCAGTGGGTAAGACAGGGTTGTCTGCTATCACCGGTGCTTTTCAGTGTATATGTGGAGAAAATGGCAAGGGAGGCATGGGAAGATCTAGAGGTAGGAGTAAAAGTAGGTGTGGAACTGATCAAATCAGTCAGATTTGTGGACGATCAAGTTTTAATTAGCC
>LYUA01001700.1:114369-126016 GCA_002093875.1 Calopteryx splendens | reverse complement strand
AACCCCCCCCCCCTCCTGGGGATTAAAACTCCCCATCGGATGGGAGAGCGAGACGCCGCCGTTGCCACCCTTAATGATCCCCCAAAGCTCCGATTGGAGGTCGAGCGTGACTCCTAATTATCGTTGATAGCTCTGGAACATGTGTGTTCACTTTTTAATGGTTCGTAAAAACCCGCCACCGTTAATTTATGAGTTCGGGAATGTCGGAACTGCAGTCTGCGCATCGTTGTGGAGAACGCGAGTTCGAAGTGGAGTCGGATTCAGTTCGGAAACATTTCTGCTGGAGGCTTTCGCAGCAGATCAGTTCTGGAAATTCCGTGTTTTCCTGTATTTTCTTCCACCGCCTTGGGTCTTCCCCATTCCTGAGTCGACGACGTGGAGAGGCAATGCATCTTTTCGCCTTCGCGTCCGAAGATTCTCTTCCCACCTGGAGACGGAAGCTGCGATATGTCTCCGAAACGTCGCGGTCTTCTCGGGAATGAAGAAGACCCAACGTGGTGGGAAAAATCCAGGAAAACACAGAATATATATATATATATAAGAAAACATAGCACGGCTCTGCTATTCCGCGCAGGGGGAATCAAAAAAAGTGGGAGTGGTGGTCGCTCCTAGTGGGTCGTGTCTACAGACCAAGTTCAAATCCAGGGTTACGCCTGTGGGACAACCCAGCGCCACCGCCTAAGCTGCGTAATTTTTGTGGGGTCACCAGAGCTTCCTTTGGAAACCACTGCATGCGGCACGGCATGGGGAAAGGATCAACCCTTATTAATGCCCTCTTATAATGCGTGAATTATTTCGCATTATTAGAGAGGTCTACTCTCGCCTTTAGGACCAAACCTCGCGGGCCAATTAAACTGTTTTTTTTAAGCATTTATGTAAACGCCTTGTATGCAAAAATACTAACATTTCACGAAGCATTGAAACGATTGTGGTAGTTATTGTGGGGGAGGTGGGGGCGTTTCAGTGCGGTCGGCAGAACTCTGGGCTCGGACCTGCCTTTCGATTCCCTGGAGACTTTGGACTTGCCCCGGGAAGAGCGATCATGTGATTTCTCGGGATTCAGATCTTCCTTGGAAACCGGAGGCGGCACCCAGGGAAAGGAATAGCCTGAGCCTGTCAACAGCGGCAATGTGTGATCTTTAACACCGGCCGCCGCGTAGGGCTTGCGTGGGGCGGCGGGGGTAGGGGAGGGGAGGGGAGAGGTGGGATGTTTAACCCTTCTACACCTATCATGAAAACCAACCAACCAACCAACCCTCTCGGGTCGGCGTCATCGCATGCGTGCGTCCGATTGATGCCCAAGGCTTGACCTCTCCGCTGTGCTCCCTTTCCTTTCTCTTCTCCCACCACGTCCCGAGATCGCCGAAGACGAACGATTGCTAAGGGCGGCGTACACGTAGTCCGGCATAGCACCTTAAGAGGTCATTTACAGTTCGAAATGGGATGGAAATACTCTCTCTACCGGACTGGAATGGCGATGCCATGAATCATCTCGCCTCTCTCCCTCGCCTCTCTCCCTCTCTTCGCTTCCTCTCCCCCCCTCCCCTCCCCCCCTTCCGGCGGGAAGGTTCCGGAGGAGATAATTCAAGTTAAAGACTTCCTCTACAATAACCCCGTCTTCACCCCTCCGCGTATTGGTGAACAATTTTTATCCTTAAATATACATCATTTATTTAGCTGTTGACCAATCGTCAGACGATCAACGGTGATTTGAATCACCGTTTCAGTGTGTCCTTTAGCAGCCTCGCCGGATTAAAAATTTTTAAGATTCGCATTTTTTTTTGAGTTCTCTACTTCCCTCTGAATGTTGTTCATGTATTTTTTCGTGTTGGCCACATGGACAGCGGAATTTCCATCTTAACATGCCCCGGGAGATAAAACTGGCATCAAATAACTCAGTGCGTGCAATACGCTACGTCGATACCAATTATTGCATTACCTATATCCCACAAATCGGGCCTCGAAAGCCGACGTACGTTTTGAAATAGTTTATAGAACAAAGCTAAGATAAATTGAAATGCTAAAAAATTAAATTCGACGAGGAAATCACGAAGGGTGGAGAGGGAGTAGTTGAGACGACCGATGACTGAATGCTGTGCGTGCGTGCACTCATAATGATGCCCTCCCCGGACTGTGACCAACCACGTGAGCAACCGGGGTGGGGGGAGGGGGAGGGTCGGGATTCGCTCAGTTATTTGAGAATATTGCATTGTCATCAGAAATTGGTCAATACTCTGATTTTCAAGTCGATTACTCACTCTGGAAGTGGGTCACAAACGTCGATATCAATTTTTGTATGTAACACAACGAAACTAAATGGAAAGCGTGCAATATATATCCAAAGTAGGTGAACTTAAGTACTGAATATAACCAAAGAAAGTGCAGCACTTAGAGCGGCACCGGCTGTGAAAAATTATTTAAACTTTCTAACTTTTGACTCGAGTTTACCTCGTGTTGTGGTGATTCTCCATCTTGGAAAACGGCGATTCCGGTCCCGTTTGCATGAGCTGCTGAATAGCCTTGAAGGAAAGAAATGATAATAATTAATTTGCGTTGCAAGGCCAATATCACCTATTCTCTTCTATTATGCAATTAGATCAGTCTTAATCTATTAAGTTTTCGCCGTTTCCCTTGTCTAGAGAAGTCCATTTTCTCTGAATTTTAAATATTAGTGACAAAAGCTTCAGAGCAGGGCGTACCAAATAAATAAAATAAAGTATCTTTTTTTTTTTTAATATGAAGCGTATGAGTTTCTTCCGGAGCAGGTCAATGGCATTACCACATGTGATTATTGGGACCAAAAATGACGTATTCGGTTGATGAAAATTAGAATTCATTGTAATTTTCACTTTGGGAATGGAACTTTCAAATAAGGAATGTAATTTTCACTTCAGGGACTTGTTTACCATGTGGCAGTGGTAGTTTTTGAAAGCCTTTTTAATCTCTGTAAAGAAACAGATTACCCATCCTTGAAAAAAACTTCCAATTCATAAAAGTTTCACGATTTCATTTCAAATATTAAAAAAAAACATTTGTAATGTGTATAGTGCGATCGAAATTTATTTTTATTCCAAAGAGACTGTCAGAGTCCTTTTTGTGTTAACCAGTACGAAACATTTTCCCATTAGGGGGAGCGTATAGGACCGAACCAGTTGGTTTTTTTTGTGGTTTTATTAAAGGATACTTTTTTTAAGAGTTTTCCTGTCACCTAATTGATAGTTAGAGGTGTGGCTGGCTAGTGAGTGGAGCGTTCGGCTGTTTTACCTGGGGTCACAGCTTTGATTGCCGACGACTTCTGGACTCCTCTGACTCCACCCTTGCTGTAAGTGATTTTTCCGGATCTTCCGGATATTTCTGGGAAACAACGGGGGGGGGGTAAATGGATAGGAATTGACCCCTATTACTACCATGCTATGCATCGTGGTGCTTATAGTGGAAACAGGTTGAGATCTACCCATCTCGCCCATCAAAACCAACCTTGGGGTCGATTACTGTGGTGGTAACACTAGTCAGAGACACGTTTTCATCTTGGTGCCAATTTATTGGAAATATTTGATGATCGTATTCGGGGGAATTTTCCGTTCATACTCGTGCCTCAAACCCTCTTGGCGGTTCTTTTCCATTCATATTCATTCCATTCCATCCGGCTCTAGTCCATTCATAATGTCAATGTAATACTGATTGACCATCAAGGGGGAAATTCGAGTTAAACGAAGAGAGGAAGAGAGATGGTGAGTTCGTATGTATGTTGTCGAAGTACAAAATGAGTTGAGATTGTAGTCTCAGGGAGTGGCCAGAAGCCGAAGAAGATCTTTCCGACTCACAGTACGAGATGCATTATGGCAGGGGTCCATCGTACTCTTCGGGTCGATATTCGTTGTCTCTTTGGTGGATCTCCTTTCCTTTATCTCTATTACTAGTTATTTTGTCGCCTAGGTTTCTCCGTCAGTTCACACGTGGCATAAACTTCAACTGTACATCTGGAGCTATTGATCTCTGGGATCTATTTTAGGAGAATGAGGCAAAGAAATGGAGTGGAGTAGTCTTCCGATTGATTGAAAAATATCCAAGCTAACGAAACGTATCTAATTGAATGAGATCTCAAGGATATTTATCAATAATTTCACAGAAACTTAAATACGGTAACCCGGTTTCCTCACATGTCGTATCGTTTATCCTAAGTTTTGTTTAGTATGACCCTGTATGTAATATGTGTATGTGTTCCATCGCGGGTACCCGTTAAGTCCTCATC
This sequence comes from Calopteryx splendens, assembly GCA_002093875.1. NCBI lineage: Eukaryota > Metazoa > Arthropoda > Insecta > Odonata > Calopterygidae > Calopteryx > Calopteryx splendens. The sequence goes on along the minus strand of LYUA01001700.1, from coordinate 121,764 downwards.
CTCTTGGGTTTAAGTTGTCAAGTATCCCTGAACGTGTATAAATCTACCGAACTACTATTAGTTTTTATTTATAAAAATATATATTATTTTGGTTTTTCAAAGAAACCCGGACAAAATTTGGATATTTGAACCCTTTTTTTGTCAATCGATTTTTTTTCCTTAAAACTCCGGAAAGTCAGTCCTTCGTTTCCTGCTAAGGTTTCCAAGTTTGATTTAAAAAAATATTTTATTTAATTTGAAACACGTTTATTTTTAACTTTATGCTTGATTCTCTCCTAGTCAAGGTCACCTCCAAAATATATTTAATGTTCCCAAGAATAAAACGAAGCAGAGACACGATAGACTGCACCAATCCCTCCAAATGTGTAGGAATTAAAAGAGGGGAAAATGTTGGCACTGAATGACAAGAGGGGGGGAGGCTGATGGCACCAAAGTGATGTCCGCGATCGATTGAAAGCTTTGTCTCCGGGCCGATGGAATATGGTTCCCAGGCGACGATGCGTCTATGATTCCGGCCCTCTTTCTTGATGTTTAAGAATCGAATGCCTAATAATAGAGCGAACCCTAACAATTACAATTTTTTTCAAAGTGCATTCAACGTCAGTGGACTTATCTAATACTTAAACGTTTTGAATTCCAGTGATTATAATGTATTCTCATATCTACATATTTATTGATAATTACTGTCAACAAGGCCTCGGTTGCAGGGAGTATAGTCATCCTTTTTCCCTCCCTCGGTCCGTGGCCACAACAGTGGAAGAAGACACGACAACTCCTGCCGCTTACTTGTTCCAACGACTTGAAAATGAAATGCCCCCTATGTGCACGATAAAAATCACCGTGGTGTGGACTGCTGGGAAATAAAACACGCCCTCGCTACTACTCGTGGTGACTTGCAGAGTGAGATGAGATCTTTGAAGCCTTCCTCGGGTGAAATGACACGCTTGCGTGTGAACTGACCAATCAAGTTGCTCTCGTGGTTCGTTATTAAATTACCCTTAAGGGTGAGGAGGCTCTTCGCTCCCTCGACGACCCCCTACCCGATAAATTTCACCCACCCCTCGCTCAGAGACAACTCACTCTCTCCGCTTTTATGATGGAGAGAGTTCGCCCTCTCATTCGCCGACGACCCCCTTCCCATCCCTTTCCGCATCCACCACCCCCGCCAGCTCCTAATGATCATTGATTCACTCACAGGTGAACTCCTACTTATTCAAAGGGTATGTTTTTTTTCCTGACAACCGTTCACGTGCTACGTTTCCTGTTTGATTCACTTTTGCCTGCGCCCTACATTGTTCCCTCATTCAGTCCCCCTTGCTTCATGCGATAGTCCTAAAAGCCCCTTCTCCGTTCCTTCCCCCCCCCTCCCCCTCTTCCCCCTCTTCCCCCTCCTCGCACCCAACGCACATCCTTCCCTTCCTGTAACTCGCCTTTTTCGGCTTCACCCCACTCTACCTCTCTCAGTATACCCAACCTTTTCTGCCTCATTTCCGGATTTCACCTACAGCGGCGTCAATTTCCACTCTTCTCCCTCGCCACTTACAATTAGTCAATTTCTTCTCCACACACACCCGCGTCTCAAAAGTCGTCTAAACCTGCGCTTATCCTCTTGTCTCGAAAATCAGGTTACTATTCCATTCAGGGATCCACTCCATATTAAAGTATTTACTGATATTTTCTACACAGATTTATTAAGCACCAGGGTGCCGATATCTAGGATTAGAAAACCGTGTACCTGTACCTTGATGGTAAAATTACCAAGTTACCGGTATCAAGGGCAAGAATCCCTAAGTGTTTCTCGTCACCCAGGTACCGATACCACTGCTTAGCGCGAATGTGTCATCATTTCCTTCTTTGGCAGTGATCTACACCGCTGCACCCATTTCCCTCCGGGACACTTCCCCCAAATACGTGGACTTCTTCCACCTCCTGCCCGTGGTCCTGCGTTTGATGGTCATCGTAACCTTCCTTCCCGAGGTCCTCATTGCTCTTGCTTTCTTGCGGTCGATCTTCATACCACTTCATTCCATCCTTTGATCAAAGCGAACTCGCCGATAACTGAAATCCTTTGGCCGTCTGACTAGCTATCGCTTGATCTCATCTGCAAACCCAACAGTGGAGGCAATCAGTCGCCCCTCGCCACCCACTTTCAGGCTCACCTCTAACATAAGACCTCATTCGACATCGGACCCGGCCTTCCTTCTTTTATTTTCGCCATATTCCATTTTTTTTGCTTCCCTTATTCTTCTTCTTGATGTACACACACTCCAAGTGTCGGCATTGATGCATTGATGTTTTTTTTTACTCACCCCGTCGATAGCGTCCAAGCCTCCAATTCCTCACGAGTGAGTGATTCTTTAGTATTTAAACGATGCTAAATAATGAAAATAAAAATTGATTGAATTTACTCAGAAATGGCGCCAAACGACGCGTTGTTTCGCACGAGTGCCCCTTCATGAATGAGTTCTTCCTCTTCATTACGCTCTCACCTCCACTCTCTCTCTCTCTCAAGTGAGTGTCTCACTCTTTTATATCTCTTCATTGTGTGCGGGGGGGCAGGGGGGGGGCGACTTGGCCGTTTAAGGGCCCGGAGGAATGTTCCCCACAGTGCTGCACATGCCGGTTTGTCATAAAAAATGTCATTTCTCGCAGATCAACTCAACTCTCACGGTCTGACCTCCGTTTCAATTTCCATAAATGTTCCCGCCGCGGGGAATATTATTCGCTCGTCGGGGCACCACAAATTATATTCCGAATCACGTCCGATGAGCCCGTGTGTGCCGAGCTCGCAAAATCGAAGCAGCATGCTCATTGAATGAGAGAGGGAACGGTGAATAAATTTCCGAAAGGAAGGACTTTATTTTTATTCTCTTCTACTCCATCGAAGCAGGTGTGTTTCGCATTCAATTCTTTAAAATGAAAAATCGAGATTAATTTGGTTTTTTAATGAAATATGTTTTAATCAGTAAAATCACCCCATGACGCGGATGATTTTTTATAGGATATTCACGTAATAGCCAAGATTATTTTTATTTTATCGCCGACTAGATCTCTGTATGACTTCATCCTTAAAGTTAAAGGTTTTGCCTATATTACAGTATGACTATGTGTAAAATGGTTTAAACTCTACTTCAAATTAATCCTGGTGCAGGAAACTCATTACCTCGAAACAAAGTTTTTGCGGTGAAGTTAAAAACTTCGTCGGTTGGCAGCCCCGGACAAAGCGACGGGAGCAAACCTAAAATCCGATGGGTTGCACGCCCTTGGCTTGGTAGAATTAGGTTACGCAATCCCGGGGATTACTCGAGCGCGAAACGTGCTCTGGGGTCGTCTTCGGCATCGCTCCCCGGGAGGTGTTAATCAGACGTGCCTCGCGAGTTTAAGCAGTTCACAGGTGTTACTCTGGAGCGGCGACACGGGAGGATTTCGAATCGGGAATGGGGTTCAGAGAGAGACACAGAGAGGTTGCCGCGGCAACGTAGAGGTGGGTCGCACCCCGCCACTGACGTGATCGCGCACGAAATTTCATCGGTGTGGGGGATTATCATTCGACTACATTCCTGGATCCGAGCCCCGATCCCACTGGTTCGAGGGATCCGGGTTCGAACCCAGGGATGTAGGACAATGATATTTTCCACACCGATGAAATTTCTCCGGAGTGCGGAGGTGTTAAGATCAAGGGGCGAGGAATCGACGACTTTTTTTTCACAAAAAGTCCTCATCCAGCGCAAAGTTAAAAGAGATTCAGGGCCGATGTTCATTCGACCGGAAAGATTTATTTGTATGACATTGTGTGTGAAATCGGGAGGACAATAGTAATGGCACTAGGTAATAATTTCAGGTTGTGGTGAAGACAGTTCTTTTTCGAAGAGGTTACCTGGAAAAATTAATAAGATAAACTCTTGGGAAAATATTGCCCTCTTATTTCTTCGTCAATATTGTCCCTCTAATCACTCCTGAAAAGCGTGGTACTGCTGCTTGGTTGGGAAGTCGTGATGGGTCCTTCTTCAATGTGCCGTAATAATTTATTCGTTCCCATCGAGAAAGATGCCCGGAATGTCCTTTTGGCGTTTTGCGCCTCTCTTATGTCATCTTCTGAAATGTTTTGCTAGCTCTTTGAGGATTGAAATTATCTTCTCTTTGGCCGATCAGCGTGTCCTCCTGCCGGAGCGGATTGGATGCGTCAGGGCCCTCTGATCTCTCCCTCCCTCCCTCCGCGTGGGAGCGCAATAACCTGGTCCATTCGCTCATTCTCGTTTCCGGAACGGAACCACATATTTCGTGCGATGGGATGATTCTCTCCGGTCCGGAGAGCTAAGGGGGGGGGAGGCGGTGTGGGGCGGAGGGGTTCTCGGCGCCCCCCCCCCCGCACCCCCTCGTCGAAGCGGTTGAACGCCGTCCAAGGAAGTGGAACAGGAAATCGCGGTGAAACTGCTAATTTGATGGCACATGATATTGTTTTCAAGTTTGGCCGTAGTGATCACCGACGCACCCTTGGAGCTGTGGAACTCCTGCGTCCTGTGCCTTCCCCCCCCTTTCCCCCCTCCCTCCCTTCCCCGTGCTTCCTTACACACGATCCTTGTCTCGTTGACACCCCCCTTGTGATTTAATGGGCAGTCACCAAAGAAGCGTCTTGTCTCTGAGGAAAGGAGAGGTGAGCAGGGAGGTTTATGTTTTCGAAATATTAGAATCGATTCCGGGTAAGGCAGAGTTAATACTCAAAGAACAGACGATATGTCCTTTTCATCAACACCCTGCAGTATTTTCGCTGCCTATATATTTTACCGAATTAATCTCTCTTGCTGGTCCTCATCCTTAATTTAAGCCCATTTAAGAGTTGAAGTTGCGCGTCAAAATGTTTCTTTTTCACCAATAATTTAATTATTTTCCATTTATAATCATCAATTGATATTTTCGCATCCGCTGTATCCTCAAATGTGAGAATTTCAAATTGTTTCAAATCGTTCATCGAGAGCGGGATCCCGATCTAGCACACCAGCGGGTGACTCCCTGAAAGTTACCGTCGCGGCATTTCTCGCCGTTTCTTCTCAATGTCTTCTTTCCATAGAAGGAGAAGAACTCTAATTTTATGAATTTGAGCGGCGATGCCTTCGCCTCCATTTCATTGATGCCGTTGACTGGGCTTGGAGTTTATAAAACATATTTCGCTACAATACAAATTTTTTAAAAAGTTTAAAAGTTTTAAATAATACTTATGCACCCAATAAAATTTTTGTAATTATCGTTGTGGAAGTATCTTGGCAATTATGCGGGAACATAAAATTCTGTGCATTTTACTTTCTCCAATCGTAGTTCAGGGGAAGACGTTGCGATCGTGTGAAAATAAATAGACCTCGGGTCTTCAACGGAAATACGTTCACCTTTTGAACGCATTTTCTCAATTTTCCCTGCGATGCGTGTGTGTTATGCGATCGATTTTTTGGGGCAGGATATCTTAAAAAAATATGTAGTGAGTAACACCAAAAATTTATATTTTACATTTTTATACAGAGTAAAGCTGTTAGTATGACCTCTGGTATAAGGCCGTAGATACCTATGCCTATAGAAATTGAATGAAAATCATTCATTGTCAGATACCCATTGGATCGTATCGGTACAGTATAAAATCATGAAACTTTAGCCATAACGTGACAGTTTCCATGTTCTGATTTTCTATTCTCTGACAGAGGGGCGTGGTAGTCCAGTGGGTGGAGCGCTAGAGTGCTGACCGGAGGGCATCCGGTTCTATTCCGGGTGACGCCTCTGATGGCACCCTCAGAGCTTCGCCCGAAGCTGTGGGTACCATTTTTCGGGTGAACCCTAGAGGTCATCCTGGGAAATCACCGCAGGGGGCGGTGCGGACAGAGGGAATATAAGGGAACTGGCCCTGACCCTCATTTCCCTGATGTGCACCCCTCTGAATGCTATCCAAACTCCGTTTCATATTTCCAATTTATGTGATTTACTGGTAAATTTACCCGTATATCTTGGTCATGTGGAATTTTACAAATAAACTTAATTATTTTTAAGAAAGAAGTTTGGAGAACGTGATGCGCCGTCCACAACCGATTTTTTTCCCAGTCAAAGACGTCCGGCCCTTTCGTCCCACGCATGCAGGAGCAGGGGGGCTGTCCGCTTGCCTCCGCCCCCCCCCCCCGATCGTTCCCCCGCTAACAAGTTGTTTCAGGGGCTATCGTTGGTCCCGTCAACGTACAGATCCCTGTAAGAACTAAATATTTAAGATCCCTCCGAGGCCCGCAAAGAGGCCTGCATTTGGCACTGGGGCCGACGCACGGATGGATATGCTCCTCACTTCTAATTCACTCCTTCGCCCCTCGATCCCCGAAGTTACGGTCCTCTCCCCACTTGACTTAACCCTTGAGATATTTCGCGATTAGAACTGCTTTTTAAAAAAAAACCGCTGTAACGGATATTTATTTTTTCCAACGGTTCCGATTCGCTTAGATTCCCTGATGCAAATAACCTGACTGATAGTGGGGATAGTGAATTAATAAAAATTGTATCCATTTAATCGTGAAGTAATAACATCTCTCTCTCTCTCCCGTGTTCTCAGAATCTCTCGGATTCACTTTGCTTGCGATGCTCAGCTTTTTCTCTGGTCTGCTTTTCCATTCGTGACCTTCCAGACGAGACAAGAGTATGGAAGCCTCCTCGGAACCGGATCCTGGAGGCCGTTGCATGGAGGAGATCAAATGGGAAATATAGTGAGGGTTGGAGGGAAGTGAGGTGGAGCATCCGATTGGGTCCATCCTAGGGGGAAGGGGAGGGATGCATGCAAGGGAAGAGTGGAGCCGCACGGTCGACCACCAATCTTAGGATTGAAAAAGTGAATGACGTCGAACGTTTTGTTTTTAAGATTCTGCGTGGTCGGTGGACAGTTACTTTCAAGCCTCTCATTCCTTCTGAGTGTTGTAATAGTCACAGGGCCCTTCGTTAGTGCGTGCCATCTTCAGGAAAGAGTAGATTATTAGAAGGAAAAAATTAAGTTAAAAAGTCTTTGAATTATAGTTTATTCAGTGATGGACATTAATTGGTATGTGCAAACATTCGAAAGTTAAACCAATGTAATTTTCAATGCAACTCTTTCAAAAGCGTTTATAAGCTATCTTACCAAAGGCCTCTTTTATTTCTGAAATCAATGCAGCACCCTTTCGCCCATTATTCCGTGCAATGTGAAGCTGTTGGCTAAGATTCTCGGCTATTTTTTTATGCGAAGTTTTAAAAACATGATTTCTCCTTGCGTTTATGGCATCAATGGCGTTTTTTGCACATTAATGCCGTTTCTTCTAAAGAGATCAAACTAGGATCTTTTGATGTTCGTTCGTTATGACCACTTGGCAACCTCACCAAAGAAAAGTAGATGGAAATGGAGTG
>LYUA01001699.1:248650-259655 GCA_002093875.1 Calopteryx splendens | reverse complement strand
GCTCACCCAGTATTAAGCCCAACGGCATGTGAAATTCACACATCAGGGTAAGGGGGCCAGTTACTTTCCTGTAACACCTGTAATTTCCTTGGATGGCCTGGCACCCGAAAAATAGAACACAGCTTGGGTGAAGACGAGGGTGCCTAGAGGGGTCACCCGGAATCGAATCGCTGAGCTACTAACCGTAGGACTCGGCATTCAAATTCTCCTAAAATGTATGTACATCATCTTATCAATTGTCTCCAGGATAAAGTCAAATCATTCTGGTAAAATTTTAATGTATGAGCGCAAGGCATAAAGGATAAAATTTAAAATGCATACACAAAGGAAGGTTACGTTTCTTAAAGTTTCTTACGTTAAGAAACGTTAAGAAACCTGTGAATGATGTGATGAAACGATCCTGTGAATGATGTGAAACCAATGAACCAGTTTCTAGTTTAAAACAGTTTTCATTTTTAAAGGATTACTCATTTTCGCAAAGATTTTCCACGTGATTTTCATGAATCAAATTCTTCTCTTATTATAACCCCTTACAATGCGGATAAGAAATCATTCTGCAACATTCTAAAAAGCTTTTAACCGACATAATGTTCATGCACCTGGGCTACAAATGCCACCACACAGAAGGAACTCTCAACTATTGAAATACGTCTCTTTGCAATTTCGCGGAAAACTGCCTCCGTACCGGTTTGAATTTTTTTCCGGACGAAGGGAAATGCATTTCTCTGAGAAGCGCGCCTCTGACTACAGGGAGCCCGCGTGGCGGCAGGTGAGATGGCCCAATTTCCGGGCACTTCACCCGGGAGATAATGGCCATTTGGGACGATGACCGCCGGCGTGACCACACTCACCGGGGAAACTCGAAGATAAAGCACGTGCGAGGAAAAACTAATATTTTGATTTGTTTCCCCTCCGACGGCGTGGGACATTATTACGCAATAACCAAGACAGTTATGACGTGCCTGTTTCTCCGACCATAAAGATAAAGAAAAGCTGTAAGGAGGGGCAGGACGGACGGCTCTGGAGACCACGAGACGGTGACTCCGATTGGCCATACATAACGCCTGGCGCGACGGGATTCTCCAAAGGAAACTGTCTTGGTTCGGAGAAATGAAGGAGACTGGTTTTGATAAGGGACACAGAGGATTTCAAATGCATCATACGAGCAGTCAATGAACTGGGAGCTGGATTTTGACGAAATCCTAACAGAATTAAGGGAGGCACGTACATAGCATACAATTGCTTGACTCCAATCTCCGACCGCAGCATTTAACGACCGAGTTCAGAAGAAATGAATAGCCGTGATGGAACTAATTTTCTATTACGAAGGAAGTAAGATACGTTTAGCAATTGATAAATTTAAAGTCTTATCCGTCTTGTGGGTGAATCGAAATCTAATTGTAAGTTAAACATCCTGCGAATAGCTCTATGTGCTTGTGAGTTATAAAATAAAAACCAAAATAAAACCTTTTACCCTTTTTTTATCGCCATTTTGAATTTATTTTTTTATTTTCAGCGCCCATTGCCTGCTGGACCTGCTTGGGGTAGCTTTAACACTGGCATTATCATATTGAAAAATATTTAAAGAATAGTGGTGTAATACTACATTGGAATAATATATTCACGCCCCCCATCTCTGCATCGCAAACCTGTCAATTGTAACAATTCCCGTGGTGCATCGAGGCGAAGGCACAAGGCTCGTGCGCATAGAAACTAGAAAAAGTTTAAGAAAAGAATTAAGGTTTATTTTATATTTAGGATAGGATTTAGCAAATTCACACCGACCAAAAGAGCAATTCATACGATTTTATACTGCTGTTCCAAGACATCATATGTGTGTACGAAGGAAGAAAATGAAAGTATTGTGGTTACTCTGAAAGAAATGAATTTATCGTTACCGACTGAAATGTGTCATTCGCAAAAAATTACCTAATGGATTCTTGAGTAAATGGAAAAGTGGAATAGGCCATTTATTAAACTATGAAGCCAGTTTTTGGAAAGGGTAAGGGACCTAATGCCATTCTTTTTCAATGTGATATATCAAGGGTTCCTGATAAACGAAACTAATAGATTTTTTAATTATTTCAAGTTGCAAAAAAATTTCTTTCTGAGTCTGGACGCACCAAAAAAGAGTTTTAATCTCTTAACAATATGCTTACTCAAGGCACGGGATCCACGCGAAGTGGGTTTCGTCGCCGAATAAGACCGCATGTAGCGAAGAGGACCTAGATTTGTAGATCGATGTTATGATAAAGTTACAGGCGTTAGTAGCGTTGCAGGATTACTGGAAGAACTAGGTAGGGAATCTCTCACCAACCGAAGGCTAAATCATAAGTTACATCTATTGCATAAATTATAAACTGGTTTATTTCCTGATTATGTTAAAAACGTATTACTCTGATACTCTGGTAATCGAACTGTGGTACTCGTAGGAGATATCACGAAAATAAGACCAGAGAGATTAGCTGTGGATTAGGCACGTTTAAAATGCCATCCTTGGCAAGAGCGATAAGGGATTAGAACATTTGCCAAAGACAGGGCTCAGGAAACAATATTTTACGTTAAATAGCACAGTGTCTTCCATTTTATCTTATTTAATTACAACCCCTAATAGTAGCTTCTCCGACATGCTTAGAGTAATAGTTTATACTTAGGTATTGTAGTGCATGTAAAAATCTTGGTAGAATTTACTTCCATCATTTGATTTTTATCACCTCCTTTTTTGTCACTAACATTCGATTAATATTTTTCTTTCATATCTGCCGTATACCCTAGTCTCCTAGGTTCTCGTCAGGCTAGCAGGGTACCACGTAGATGCATGAGATACACGTAGATACCTATCTCATATATGTAGTCCACAATAGACGTTTACCCTCAAAACGTGTTGCTTGCTCCGTCGCAAAATTCTCTTCGTACCGTTGGGAAGGACAATTTCATCAAGTTCGTTCGAGTTCATGACCAAGCTCAGCCAAATAAGATGTCGCCAGTTGCGCGTAGGGAAGGGAAGGTTTGGGTTGCGTGACGCTGGGAGTGTTATGGGTAAAACGAGTCACTCTGGTGACACCCATAAGAGAAACTCGGGATGTTTGGCCAATTTTTAGCTCCCCCGTACCTCCTCCTCCCCCCCCCCGGCCTTATTCCACCGACCTTCCATCCCCCTAGCAATTACCAAAAATTAATTGCGACAACTCGCTGTCCCAACCGTAAAATGATGGAGTCAAAAGCTACTTTTAATATATGTGGTATGGTATATCTCATTCCAAAATTAATCCAATGATGTGTCAAATTCACACTTTCTAGAATGATAAAAAGCGCCAGTACCTTTCCTTGTGCCACCATTCAATTTACCTTGAAATTCGAATTACCGGAACATCGCAGCCCTTGGACTTTAGAAGAGGTTTTCCAAGGACATCGCCAGGGATTTGAACCCAGATATCTAATCTCTAACTGAAACCTAATTATCTAAAATCTGAAAGCATTTACTGTTTTCCAAACAAAATCTTAACAAATTGCCTTTGGTGATTCCATTTCCAAACAGAAATGCAGAGACTTGCCATAATTAAACGATATGGTAGGTTCGTCGAGAAAACATCCCAGTTCATCGATATAGCATAGGTAGGTGTGCCTACATTTAGGTGTGTTTGTACATCCAATATGAGCCTTTGGTCAAACTCCTCCTCCTCATCACTTTTGCGAGGCGTTGGTATATTAGAATACAGCTAGTCATAGAGTCATGTAGATCACAATTGAATCCGGCAAAAAATTTTTCGGATTTAAAAAAAATAGATTTCTTACACTGGCTAGAACATGGTAACTAAATATTATTTGATTGCGAAATATATTTGCTTGAGTAAATCACTTTTTTATGGGAAATAGCCCCACATGAGCCAAGAAAGCATTAAATTTCGAAAAACATTATTCGGTCACACTCGATGAATACGCTGAACAATAACTCCGAACACCCTGGTTAAGATAATGATTCGAAGATGGTACTCTTGCCAATGTAAATTGTATACTTACTATCATCATTTGATAGATACGCGAAGTGAGTGTTCTTAATAATAATTGTTTAGGAATAAAACTATATGAACTGAAACGAAATTAAGATAGGGGGAAACTGCCGTTTCGTTACGACCCCCGATCGCAATCACAAAGTGAATTTTTATTCATTTCTTGTCTCCTGGAATACCGGACTCGAGGTAGAGTACATATATCAGATTTACTCCGAGCAGGAAGGACATAAAATCTTCACGACTTCATGACCTTTACCGTGAAGGGGAGATCGTTTCAAATCCGGTTGCAATGATTTTTATGGAGAATCCCAACTGTGTGAAAACTTAACTTCCGCGCGGCTCTGCACCATACGCCTACATGGCATGTCGGATCGCTACAATTGCTATCACCACATATTACCTACTATTAGTCTCTTAGCCATTTTAAACGCCGTGAGAGCTGTTGTCAATGTTTTCCATTGTTACTTCTGTTGCCATTAATTTATGACCTCGCATGAGCATTGAATAAATAGAATGAGGATCTCGGGGAGGTTAACGATCTATAACTTGGTATAGAACTTTACACGGCATTTAGGTACAATCAAATAAACTGACCGATTCATTAAACCGCAGCCCAAACCCCAAATATTGGGACATCGTCATCTTTAACAATCACCAATTTGAACCACACTACGCGATGAAAACTAGTGACTCATGAATTGGCGAAAGAGGATTTGTCATATTGAGATGGAAATTTTTTGGATCGGAAGCCGTGGTACTCACCTAATTTAAAAAACATCCATCCCTCCCTCCGCACCTATAGAAGAAGGACTGTATATATCTATGTATTGCTAGAAGGGTTCCCCTCAAAATACACTTCGGAAGGCAATACGAAATTGTTAATCGCTGAATCTACAGAGTATTCTATAAAACACCATTTTCTTTTTTCAACATCTATTTGCTACGTCCATATTCAGTTATATTGTGCACTATGGTGCAATAAGTTCTTGACAAACGCCACTGATGCAAGTTAGCGCGCGAGTGGGTTTACGTGGCAATCAAGTAATATTTTCCCCGCATTTCATATTATAGTGGTGATATGAAATATAATAAGCATAATATAAGCTAACAGAGGATATGGTGCAGGTTCAGTGCATTTAAAGGGCGAAAATGCACATGTAAGGGGGGGAATGAAACGCCCCCCCTCCACCATGTTTTACGAGTGTAGGAAGCGGAGCCCATTTCAACCGAGTTAGGCGTAATATGGTGGAAAAGAAACCATTGTTGTTATTGTCACCTTATTTATTTTTTTAAAACACGACGAACGACTATTATTGACATCATCAACAGGTTTACAGCTTGAAGGGAAGAAGCTTTACAACTTCATAATACGAAGAATTGTTCTTGAAACAAATAAATAAATAGGTGGAAAGCACCGTTTGCATTTCTCAGTAACTAAAAGTTATTCCCGACTTTACTTAGGCAAAAGTAAATAAGCATATCTCATAGTAGACTTTTAAGGTGCGTAAAGTCTCAAAAACTGAATAGGTAGAGGGCGGATTCAGAATACGATTTCATGAAAAGACAACCATTTCTGGGAAAGTTTACTGCCGTAAATGGCCATATTTCGTTTTACACGACATGGTTTTCGTTTTCATTGATGCATGTGAAACATCTTCAAACAGTTTTAAGGCACACGCACACCATTGTAAGAAAAACGATCGGAAAAATAGCGTTTGTTGGAATTACTGGTTCTATGCTGGCGCCGCAAAAGGATTCACTCAATCCTCCCTTCACTGGCGACAGTAGTGTAGCATAGATTCGTCGGCCAAATGGCACATGATGATTTCGTAAAACTCTTCAAGGTGCCCTCCTCCCTTTAGGCGGTCTAATAGGCAAATTCAAAAACGGTTTAAAATTTTCACTCGTAGTATCTCACCTTTTAATCAATTTTATTTCATTGGATCGAGATACATAAATTTTAAATCACTAATTTCACATGCTTAAATATTATTACAGAAATCATCTTAGGGTGATATTTTTAATTTGTGTGACACTTACCTATCTATATGTTTACTCGTACTTCCTGAAAATATATGCTGCATTTAAATATGTTTATTCAGTCTTTTTTCCCTTTCGCTTTGGTTCTGACTAATATTGAGACCGCGCATGCCATTCATCACCGACACATTTCGGAAAACTTGCCCTACGTCGCCGCCTAAAGGCAAAGGTTCCTCCCGCCCATCTTGGTCCCATCGCTCACGAATTCGACGTGCCTCGTCGGAATCCAGATGCCAGTGAGGCTGACCCATTTCCTCTGAAAACGATCCCCCTCACCCATCCCCACTCGACCACTAGCATCCGTTTGCACTCAAGGACTGAATTATGGCAATGGGGAAGGAAATCCAGTCCTCGAGACAGTGACTCCCGTCGCCTTTCTGTCTGTCATCTGTGTTTGAAATGAATTTTTTTTTAATCTCAAAGGTGGTCACTCAAAGCGGAAGCGCGCACCTTCAAAAACTGGGTGTGTTCATTGAGGTTTTTAATCTATAACTACTGTGTATCCTCTTTCAAAAGAGCCTAATAAAATTTAATTTAAATTAAGAATGTTCGTGTGCCCTTCAGTTACTTCAAAATAACGCTTACGATATCTGAGAACTAGATTAACTATTGAGTTGACCATCAGAACAAAAACATTTTTTATCGATAAGTGGGTGTTTGGGAAATGAATAAAAATTAAGTTTTAGACTAATATTACAAAATCGATAGATAATATCCGAATTTTAACTAGTCTTAGTTGATTATCACAATTATAGTGTCATCAAGGAGTAAAATTAATAGAGTTACGAATGACTTCGTGGAAGTTCTTGATATCCGCCGGGAAAAGAATGAAAATTTGCACTCATTCACTATTTTATTTAGTAACGGCACAACGCGTTTCACTACACATCCATTCTTCCCTTTCTCCCGCCTCTTCAAATCACACCATGAATGCCCATTCCCGTATTTTCTAACTGTCTTCCCCGTTTCGTCGCGTCCCCTCTCCCCTAAGAAGAACCTTGTCCAGGACCTTGGGATACCACTAAAGCACATGCTCCCGTTGTGCTTGCTCGCCACTTTGCACGCGAGGTTGGTTTAGTGTTGCGAAACGTGTCGTGCCGTTTCCAAATAAAAATAGTGGAAAATTGAAAAGTTCATCTTTTTCATTGTGAGTGCCATCCTAAATAAAACGCTGGGAAACACGAATAGTATTTTCACGCACCGTACGACGTTTGGATTTCCTGTATTATCGTGGCCCATCATCAACCAAAGATCTTCCCTCGAGGTCAATTTAATTAATGATATAATAAAAATTGAACAATGATTCATAACTGAATTCATATTCACGCGTAATCAGTAAATATTAAAATAATATCCCAACTTTCATAATAATAAGTCTTTACAACATTGTCATTCCTCCCGCAATATAGTCTTAGAGTTTCGAAAACAAAGGTAAATTTGTCGTTAAAAATCTGATTATACATGTAATATTACCTATCTATAAGAGCTGCTGAAAAGAGTATAATATTAATTGATATTTGTTTTTACATTTCAGTTTTTGAACATCATCATTCGAGCTATGTTTTTGGACAATAAATAATGTGTTAAAGAATTGCACTATTTTCTCGTAAGAAAAATGTGATTCGTAATGAAAATAGTGCATTTTCAAGCATGAATGCCTTGTGTGAACGTTAGATTACATTATTAAAACTTCTTTACCTTCATTTACTTTAACTCCATTTCCTTCATATGGAGGAGTGTATTAGCTACAATATAAGTGCAAAAGAAGGTAGCCAGTCGGAGATGACTGAAGCCACCCACCCTCATTCGCACACAGCAAACACTTGTTTGATCTGCGTGAACGAGTCCGCGGTTTGAAAATCAGTTGTAGGCATCCCGACTGACAACATCCCTTTCCGGCTAACGCCCAATCATTTTTCTTTGTAGAATCAGGGGTGGATCCAAAGGTGATGGCGAATAGTACATAACCCCTGGCAGTACCTCTGGTGGCTATGAGGTAAACAAGGGGAACAAGGCATAATGGACCGTTACTATGCTAGCCTCCTGGGAATCATAACAAATTTTATAGGTATTTCAAGTTCATATCTTGTATTAAATTTAATTTATTTCTTGTATTCAATTTATTTTATTTCTTGTATTCAATTTCATTTATTTCTTGTATTCAATTTCATTAAATATTTAAAATATAATCAGGTTGGAAAAAATAAAGGGTCAATATTGAAGTCACCATCCTTTCGATTCGGATAGGTAAATTGTCCAAAGCGCAACATCTTTCGATATTTCCTGATTTGGCCCCGACCCCTAGTACACTTTAGTACATGGTGCAGGAACATTAGAGATTCAGGCCTAAAACAGGTAAGAAACGAGGAAAAATTCTGAAGTAGTCCCGCGAACGTCAATGGGTATAAATTAAGTTTTTAACGTTACGTCCGCACATGTCGAAAAAAAGAAGCCTCTGAAACCTGAAATGGAGGCGGGGAAAGGGGATGAGGGTGGAGGGGTTGAGAGAAACGGAGAGGAAGGAGTGGTGTGCTCAGAAAGAATGGTGGGAGGGGGTTAGGATGGGAAGGGCGGAGGGAGGGAGTGCCCAGGGGGGCGGGAGGGGGGGAGGGAGGAAAAAATCTAGATTCCCCCAGCATTCACTCGTGCTCCTGGCACATCCAAGTCCCACGGACGGTGGGAGTCGCAATTAATTTAAGTGTTAAGCACAAGAAATGCGTTCGTACTCCAAGCCATAGAAGCGAGGAAAAAACACGAAAGGAAAATTGCATTTAATTCAGCGTTTGACGTTCATTTAACCTGTTCACTGGTAAAAGAAGAAAAAGAGTATGGGCCTAAAAGGAAAACAAATTTATCAACCTTGACTGCTACCTACCACAAGCTTGGCGAGTTCAAGCCGTGGGAGAAAGTGAACGATAATTTGAATAGAGTTGCGTGGAAAACAAAATCCCGATGCTGTGTCAAATTATTTTCGTTTCGTCGTGTAACTGCAGCAACGTAAATCCACTGGAAACGTCAGCAACTCCAGGTGTTTGGGAAATGGAAAATTAATTTACCCATAGCCAACCACTTACCGCATGTCAATCAACATATGAAGTGCATCCGTTCCGGAGCTGTGCATCAGTATTATTATAGCCCAGCGGCCTTTTCAGGAATTCTGATGTATCTGTGCAAATATAAATGCTTCTAGGGGAGTGTTGGAATAGTGGCTAGGGGTTTCAGCTCACAGAACCATCATCAGATACAAGACCAAAGTGGATTTTGTGGAAAAGCGCTATATCCTTTCCTAATTATGGATTCCTTCCATTACATTAAGCCTCAAACTGCATACCTTATAGTGGATAGGGGGTTAGGCTATTGGCCGGAGTATCCCGGGTTCAAATCCCGAGTGATGCCTTTGAACAACCCCAAATAAAATCCAAGTGGTGCAATTTTCTGATATTTGAAACTTCGCGGGGAACGGAGTGGTGGCACAGGGAAAGGAACAGGCTCCCCTGACAGTCCTGAATGTGTGAATTTAATGCACCTTAGGGGTTGATTCGATATGGGATCTACCCTCATCCATCAAAACCAACCTTCGAATTGATTAGTGCTGTGGTTAATTTGACTATAATATGTATTTGAAAAATCGTCGGTCAGCCTTCATTCGTTCATTCATCAAAATCACGCGAGCTTTTTGAATGGATGCAAGCTTTTTTTACTGTTAGAAAAAGTACGATGGAAACTACCATTACTTAATTATGCGACCCAATAATCTCTAA
Organism: Calopteryx splendens; assembly: GCA_002093875.1. Classification (NCBI taxonomy): domain Eukaryota; kingdom Metazoa; phylum Arthropoda; class Insecta; order Odonata; family Calopterygidae; genus Calopteryx; species Calopteryx splendens. Next base: position 249,841 of record LYUA01001699.1, on the reverse strand, counting down.
TCAATTATTTTCGTTTTAGAATATGTCTAGGTACCTCTAGCCTTGTTCCTGCCTCCGGAATCTGAACAGAGCCATTTATGAATAGAACCATTTGTGTGTCTGCCGGGCACTTTGGGAGAGAATAAACTTTGTTGCCCAAGGACATCAGTCGTCAAGCTACCAAAGGCACTGAGGTTCTGAAAAAAAAATGTCTCCAAAGCTTTCGGTTTTGTTATTTATTAATTGAATGCAACATATTTTAAATTTGTTAATAAAACTATGATGAGATCCCATTTTCATCAATAAGTTTTACAGCCAACTTTTACCAATACCACAATTAAAACAATGCCTACAAGCGGCGTTGACAACCCAAAGTCGGTACCTGAGACCAGAAAAAAGATTGCCGATCAGTCGCATCAGATAGCGCTGTCCGAAATACCCATTCCATCCCCTGGTTTACCTAACATCCTCCCTTCATCACTCCCTTCAGCATACCGTCGACTTCCGTTATCTACCGATGGAATCTCCGATGTTCTCGTTCTCCAAATATGAAATTTATTTTAATTTCTGTTTTTTGAGTCCAGTGCTCCTGAGAATGTGGTAGGGAAAATTTTACTGATAGTGTGAAGAGCCTATGGCATTTGTGCCTTCGTTGACACGACATCATGTGGCATGCATACTCCGTTTGAAAATATTAAAAGGTTGTCTTTTCACTTCGCCGAGCTGTATATGACAATATGACGCTTCCTTCGAAGCGTCTCAATCTCAATAGACAATTTTAAATAGGCACGATTTGAGCCTCAAAAACAACGATGAGGAAGTAAATCTACTTAGTCTACGTATGTCTCTAAAACTCTTAGGAATTTGAACAGAGATGGTCTTCTTGTCACTGCACTTCATTGCAAGAAAACCTGGTTGTTCAAGGGGTTATAACCCAATTAAACGGTTCTATTAAACCTATACCCTATACCCTAATTATATAATTAATATATATATATATATATATATAATTAATTCTATTCAAAGACATTTCCAGTTGACAAAATACGAAATAATAAATAAAATTTCTAGATACTCGATGCCATATGGCTGAACTATGTGGAAAATCATGTTCACAGGAAATAATAAAGAATAAATAATTCTGATAAAAAATTTGTCTCTTTCCCGGAAAATTTTTATATATAGAGTTCCTTCTGTCCGCAGATGAAGGTG
>LYUA01001699.1:220311-232012 GCA_002093875.1 Calopteryx splendens | reverse complement strand
AATCAAAGTACCCCACGCCATTGGTCCAAATAAACAGACCGTAGAGCCACACTTCTCATCCACGGACTGAACCCGAGGAACAGATGAGTGTAGGTGTGCGGAGAATTTTGTGGAGGCTGTGTGGAATAAGGAACGCTGTCATTTTGTAGCAATGAATCGGCAAAACCGTTTAGTAACTAAAATGTAAATTCATTCTAAAAAAATCTTTTGTTTTATTCGAAATTGCTAGGGTCAAATAAAAAATGTCCACCGTTGGCATACACATTTCCCCAATTATGCACTAAATGTTTTTTAAATGTATTCGTAAGGTAATCCTTAATCCACGTTTGCAACCCAATATTCTAAGAAGCGATGTTATTTTTATTAGGACACGAGCTATAGAAAAAGTAACAAAACCATATCTATCTCACTCTCTCTTTCCCCTTTCCTCCTCTGATTCACCAAGCAGTCACATTCTACGGGAACACTTGAGTGTTCGTGTTGACTGGCAACGAGCGATATCTTTCGAATGGATAAGGCCAATGACTCGTCAAGGTCTCGTAGACCGAAAGGAAAAGGAGATAAAATGAACATTTTTAACTATGTAGCACTAAAGTACGCGAATTTGGTCATTAAAATGTGAACAAATGACACGATTCATGTGTGGATAAAAATTAAGAAAACAGGGTAAACACTTTTTTTAAGGAATACTTTAACAGTGTTAATAAGATACTGGCTGGCATAGACTGGCATAGGTTTCTAACAGACTCGACATCAGGTCGTATTCGAAACGTAAATCTGAGTGAGTAAACTTAGCCTAGATTTCGGTGCGAGTTGGCCTTAGAGGAAAGCTTAGAATTAGCCTGAAAGCAACCCTGAGACTCACATGATTGTACTCTACTATGGATAGGGATTTCACTTTAATTCTAAGACACATTGGTACTTTAGGACAGAACCGTAGGTGGATTCAAAATCCGAGTGACGCCACTGGACACCAAATCCATACATTGGTTTTACCAGCAGATCTTCCTGGGAAACCTCAGAAACCACATGGAAAGGAACTGGGTCCCTGAATGAGTTAACTGAACACGCCGGAGGGCTCAGAGTGCGATCTCAGCTCCACTCTGACCCATCAAACTAACCTTCGAGTTGATCACTATGGTTTGGCAGACACTCTAGGAGTAAATAAACCACGCGGAATACATTTCAAGGCTCTCGCCGTCGTAGTCAGATGCCCTTTCATCAATCCGAGCTCCGACCGAAGGGAAGCCAGCGTAAAATAGGGAACTTATCGAGGATTCGAGATAAAGTGCTAGCTGGGAAGGACAGCGGCGAGAGCACTTACCGGTCTTGGCTCACTCGGGTGACTGCATGGGTGGGTGGGCGAGGGAGGCGCTTCGGCCCCTTTCGGTGACCGCGACACACTGCGTGCGTTTCCTCGTGCTGGTGCTTCCACTCTGTGTCCAGCAATGTGCACCGGCGCCACTGGCAAAAGGAAAGCGGGGGACTCGGCTCGAGATAGCAGGGGGTAGGTGAATGTGGGCGCTCTGGGGGGCGTTTAGGGAGGCATGGGCGGGGAGTGCACTTTCCCGGGGCCATGGGCGGGGAGGAGTGCACCGCCATGCGCTTACTCACCATTCGGGGAACAGGCAGACGACGGAAGCTTGGGAACATTAGAACACTATGGGAAGTATTACCCTTTGAGGTTTAGCATTAACAAAAGGCTTCATAGTACGGACCCTTCTAGTAAAAAAACTTTAATAAACCTAATCAATAGCATTTAAATTGGAGAAACTAAAAAATTATAGAGAAAGTTTCATTTTATGCACATTGGACTCTCAAGGTGACTAATAGTTAAAAGGTGAGTGACGTCACCTTCTAAATCTAATTGGAAAGGTGGGTATGAGAGTCTCAAAAATATTATGCGTGATTAATTTTGTGATTGACCAATAAATTATACAAGTATATTTACAATGAGTTGATCCAGATACTAAAGAGCTTTGTTAAATTATGACATTCACCAATTTTTCCAATTATTCATTCGTGATTGCTCTAATATGCTAAGAAGTTGAAATACATGTGGTATTTTAGAAACTCCAATAAGTAAAAACCTGACCTAAAAGTAGGATATGGAATTTTTTAATGCTTTGGCAAAATAATAATCACCCCAATATGTAAATATTATAATTAATAATTAATTATTAAAGAGGACATAGAAACTTAAAAACGAAAAAGAAGATAGTTAACTTAAAATATTCATGGTCTCTGAGCCCTTTCCTCGGTGAATGCAGAGCGGAAGGTTTAAGAACTCTAAATGCTTTCATTCACTCAAGCACGGTTTTTATTAGCAACAAAATAGGATTGAAAGACAAAAAAGTACAAAAACATTCGAGACAATAATTTAATCAACTTCCCTATCCGAACGTATCTAATAGGTACTTGACTAGATATATTTATATGTATTTATATATATATATATATATTTCACTGCATTTCTTCCAACAGTTATTTCTTCTTTCTAAACTAACGAAAATAAAAAGAAGAGAAGAGATCATATTTTCTTAAAACCCGTCGATACAATTGGCAACACATTTCTCATGGACAACGACACTGGAAATGATGCGACTATCACAATAGTTCATGCAAATTCTGGAGACACATTCGTGTGCAAATGAACATCGCTGTATCCGACAACCCAAAAGATGCCACTCCACCACTGGACATTGATTGGCAACTGAAGGAGTGAAACCCGGTGATGGGAAAATACTTGGCGCCGTGGAAGCGTTGATGGGAAGAGTGGAAGGGGGATGCGGGGGGGGCGGGGGAGCGAGGAACATTACATATCAGTGGCCGACGATGAAACTCTTCGTCCACTCACTTTCTCACCGAATTGTGGCAGGTTTCCTGACTGGAGTCATTGGCACGGTCCACTTTCTAATGCTTGAATACTGTTTGAGTCCACTCACGCATAGGCTAGTGACGTAATTACCCACGCAATTAATTAGGAAGTGGAATGACAGCGCACTTGTCATAATTCCTGAATTCATTGAAAAGGCCGGATATATTCAACACTTTTCCGTACTGACCACGGGTAATGCGCACCTTACCTATCCGGTCATGGAATTAACACTGTTACGTTGGCGACCACAAAAAAAGAGAACGATGCGGAATGAACGTTGCGTGAAATACTACGATGACTTTCGAGCAGTTCCAAAATATTCCTCTTCATGCTCTAAATAAGAATGAAGAGGTGATATGATTCATTCCTAATAATACTGAATGATCCCTCAAGAGTTACGATGGAAAGTGATCTATTTAAAGAGACGGAGTTTGCCCACTCTTTTGAAGGTAATGCTTTAACATACAACCCAAGCCCCCTGTTTCTCCTTTAGTGATTAACTTTTTGGCCTGGTCAGCATCGGAGCCACGCGGCAACGGAGGTGCCTCGAGGATATACCATGGAACGACCGTGTGGGAGACTTCCAGGCTCAAATCTCTCGCTCCAGCACCCTCCCTCTGATCGTCCGCCGGCCCTCGGCTCTGAAGGGAGAATCTTCTTCCTGCCGCGAGATCAAGCCACGAGGGCCGGCGGCGCACTCGGTGAGGGCAATCCGTCGCTCGCCCCTGAAGGGCGCGCGCTCCTCCGGGAGACGCGCCACCACCTTCGGCCACCGGCGGAGCAGGCCCCGCCGCTCTACCGGGGGGGCCACCGCGGAGGTCCTTCGGTGCAGCGCGCGCCCTCGCCGGGGCCTTCCGGGGGTCCCACCGGAGGGACCCCGCAATGCGCGAGGCGAGGTGGGGGCCCGTGGACGTCGAGGGCCGCCGGGGGCGTGGGAGGCCCCTCGGCGGCCGACGCGGCCCACGGGTGCAGGGGTCAGTAGAGGTCGCTGAACTGGAGGGCCTGCGAGGCGAGGTCCTCGGGGGCCACGTGGTGCGAGGAGGAGGGCGCGGGCGGCGGGGGGCAGAGGGCCTCGCCGGCGGGGCCGCCCAGGTGCGGCGGCGGGGCCCCGGGGGTCGTCGGCTGGTGCTGCATGTGCGGGTGCGCGGGGCCCCCGGGGGCGGAGTGTTCGGAGTGGGGCGACGAGGGGCAAGGAGGGGCCGCCCCGCCCTGCTGCTGGCTCTCCTGCCGCATTATGTTGCGCCTCCACTTGGCGCGCGCGTTTTGGAACCACACCTGCGGAGGAGAAGGGCGCTCAGTCACTCGGCTCCCACCCCACGCGCTCCTCGGCGTGGAACACGGCATTACAAAAACTTACGCGGCATCATTCTTCAGAACTCCCAGGAAGGGACTCCGGACTTGCGATATGTGCATGAATTAATCATGTGTTATTCTTTGCATTAATTAAAACGAAATAATTCTCGTCTTCGTAGACTCAAATTATTTTCCGAATTATTATCAACAGGTATGAGCCAATTTGAGGTTTTTACTCCGAATTTGAATTGAATTCAACCAATCCATTCGCACAATAAATTAGGATTCGATTCTTAAAATAGAATAGGTATGATTTGATTTTGAAAATATTTTTTTGAAATCGTGATCATTAAAAATTGTATTCCTCATTGTTTTTATCCGATTTTGAAAATTTAAACATGGGTGTATATTAACCTAATGAGGAAGCCGTGCTTGAGCTTTATGAACCGATTCTGTATTAACAATTGTTTAATCGTCGATTTATGTTTATATTGAATATTATGCTGAACTAATGGGCTGTTTATATGGAGTCAAGAAATAAGTAACAGAAATTTCTCGATAGCAAAGATTAGATGGCAGTGATCGCTGGTAGTATGAAGTATCAGAGGCACCATATCTGATTTCTGGATTAATATTAACTTTTTTAAATGTTTCTCATTTGTTTTTCACAGTTTCTCTTTAAAACAGCTAACTGTTTTACTTCCCTTCCTATGAACATTGAATTTTAATTTTGGGCGTTCAAATTACCCCGCATTTACTTTTTACTTGGATCAATACCATGCAGTCCGAATCTGAGAATGTGAGGTGTTTACATTGTTGCACACATTTATCTCATGTCCCGCAAATATATCCACCCTACCGTGATTATCCAATGTGGAAGGTAACGTTCAATGCTTGAGAACTCGTTTGGCGCAGGTATAACCACTTAAGCCTTTGCATCTCTTCGCCAGCCGAAGGTTTCTCTGCCCTAATCTTTTACTTTCAAGAAGAGCCATTTCACAGGGACTCTACTTTGAGCCGAATACATAAATAAACGTACAAAATCTCCGGAGCACCGATCCTTGCTATTTTTTGTCTATTATATTATTATATTAATATATTAATATAATATTTGAATTATTATTATATTAATATAATATTTGAAACCTACTGATTCTCAAATTATCTACCGATTCTCTCTTAAAGGAGATAAAGCTGCAAACAAGGAAGAAATACGTCCAAGCATTCGTGTGAAGCGTGGCCCTCTATGGACCAGAGTCGTGGACGATCGTAAAAACAGAGTAGAGAAAATATGTCTCAGAAAACCTGGTGTTGGAGACGATTGCTGAAGATCAAATGAACGGGTAAATTTAGAAAAGTTGAAGTATACAGAGCAGAAGAAAAAAAAGACCATGTGACACAACGGAAGATAATCGAAGGGAAAGTTCCACGGGGAAGACCAAGGAATAAATATAGAGGGCAGGTAAAGAGAGATTTAAGGAATACCTAATGTGAAGTGATGAGTTTGACATGGGATAGGGAAGAATAGAGGGCTGCAGTCTAACAATCTTAGGATTGTAAAGACATGATGATGATTGATGATCTACTTATGAATTCAATTTCTTTGAAGCAGATCTCATGACTTTCTCTGATGTCTCCTCCCAAGTATAGGAACTATTTCGGGATTCAACTATTTGGAAAATACTTGTGACTCATCCTAATATTCCAAATAGGAAACAAGACTCTATTCTATAACTCCTTTAACAGCAAAGGCTATTTAACTCACTTCAAGTATGTTGAGTGAGTATTAACCACCAGGCAGATCACACGTGGAAAACCTCATGCCTTGGGGTTTATTTTTATTTCTACATCAAATTTTGATTTCTATTCAATTTCATCGTGCTACTTCTTACTTCGCAGTATTTATTTTTTTATCATGTAAAAGCACCTATTGGGAGAAATTCAAAGAAGGCAGGAGAGTGGATGCAGGGCGTGCAGAGTGGCAATGGTCTGTTGAAGGAGATAGAGGGTAGAATGTTGGGTAAACGAAGGAGAGGGAGGAAAAGAATAGGCATGTTAGATGAAATGAAGGGAGGCAGAAAGTATGCAGAAATAAAGACAAGTTTACTGTAGGGGTGTATCAATCAGAAACCTACCTTAACCAGTAGATTACCAATCATAATAATAAAAGTACCTAGTAATTTAGTTCTGCCATTTATCAATTATTTTCTGAAAATGAAGGTTATATAGGTAAATGATTTTATAATTACTATCATTTTGTATTGTTAGTTATCACAAGAAGTAAGTGATTTGTAAGGTTATTTAAACTATTTAAAATAAAATTTATTTTTTAAAATTTTAATGCATATTCCAAATGATTTGAGCACTTTTACCTAAGTTCCCGCTTCTTCTCCCTCTAGAAGGGAGAGTGTCATGTAATCGAGGCAGGGGAAGGAACAGAAAAGGCATGTTGGTCGTAATTAAGGGAGGTGTAAACTTTGCAAAGTTAAAGTATTGCGTAGATGTAGATGGATAGAGATCTCTCTCGAGGGCGTGTGGCAGGGAGTGTTAGGACGCCAACTGTCCATGAGTCCATATGCCTGAAGCTCCTCGTCTTCCGGGATTTCTTCCGCGTGGGTTCATTTCTATGATCGGGGGTTGTCTTAGGAACTATGGATTTATTAAATTTATCCGTAATCGATATTATTTGCCTTATTTTATTTGATTGTTCCAATACTGATACCTACCGATTAATGAAGAGCCCAGTGTGAGTCGTTGTGCGTATGACATGATTGTGTTTGCAGAAAATATATGTCTAAAAATAATGAAGTACGTGGAAGGAGTTGAAGAAAAATGGGGTTAAAATCTAATAATAAAGAAACTAATTTACTGAAATATGAAACTATGCTATCCTCTGTGTTCCAGCAACTGGAACACTTAACATCAAGCATTTGCGATTTCTGTTCAATAAATGTTGTCGCGGCTGTCGCAAAAGCAATGCTGGAATCAAAACAATGTAATTCATGCCATATAATATGCAATATAAATAAAGCTAAAATATAAGAAAATTAAAGTTGTGAACAATAAATTATACGAATTAAAAATTTATTTACACTCTTTATTGAACAGCGTTCGTAGAATCACTGTGATAAAATCAAAAATCTACACAAAAAATGAGGGTTTTAGAAAAAATAACCAGGATCCTTACCGGGAGACAATTAAAAAAATACGACATGGTCGTTAGTGTTGAGAGATATTAGAGAAAGAATAGAGATTATTCAGATGAAATTTGGGGAAGAATGTTGAAATCAAATGCTCGGATTGAAGGAAGAAGCGAGGAGGTTAAAAGAAGAGATTGCGAAGGAATTTTTTAACAATATATGGGACCAGAAAAGAAAATGAATTGGACATGTATCGAGAAGAGGATCTCTGTCAAGGTGTGTGTCGGAGGGTAAAGGGAGAACCAAAGAGAAGAAGAAGGGGAAAGGAAATGATCTCAAAGACGGAAGACGGTATGTCGACTTGAGGGGAGTGTCGGAGGAGAGAGAGCTGGAGAGGAAGACGCCAAAAGAACATGTAGTTGCATACCACCCATTTTAAGCAATTAAGTCTCTTATGCATCGCATCGGAATTTTTGACGAGGGAGACACCTGAGAGTATCTTTAAACCCAAGACTCTAGGCACGGCTATTAACGCGAGCCTTGGCCTCCGTCTCTATCTCTCAATCTCTTCCTCTCCCGAGGAACTCTCATCAGTAATTATCCATCGACGAATCCATACCTACTTTCTTCTCTTGATTATTTTTCACATACCTAGCGGATCTTCTTTGCACTTATTCTAATTTCTTAATGAGCACCTTCTTCTATCCCGAAGTACCCACTCGCAGCATATTCTATATGTGGATTTATTTATTCTATATGTGGATTTATCCGCCATATTTAGTGCATACTGGGAATGATGGTTGAACTTCCAGCATGAGTCCAATATTGGAAAGTTAGGTCCCTCGTATTGGGAATTGTTTTGTGCTACACTGTAAGGGCTTACGTGGACTGCTTGCAATCTCCTGTCCTTGACCTGCCAACGTCACCCACCTGCAGCACCCTTTTGGAGAGGCCAGTCTTCTGCGCCAATTGTTTGAGGTCCTTGGCATCCGGATTCTGGTTGATTGCGAAGTAGGACTTCATGGTCCTCAGCTGGTGGTGCTTGAAGGAAGTGCGCATGCGCTTGGTCCTCTGCTGTCCCCCCGTGCCCCCCTGGCCCATGCCGCCCCCGGGCGAGGACACCGACGAGGAGTCGAAGGCCGCCAGCTGTTCGATGGCCGCCGGGGGCAGGTCTCCCGGGTGTAGCATCTCTGGTCCACGAAAGGAAAAACTGTGAACTACAAAGGATTTCCAACCTATTTCCTTTGGCAAATGGCCATGTGATAGACTTCTTGTAGAAAAGAGGTCCAATATATTAGTCACAAAGGGCGAGGCTACTCCAATATTTTATTTTTCTAATTTTCAAACTAGGACAGATTTTGAAAATGCTCAGATGAACCTCGCAAATACCTTTTGAAGGAAGTATGGGTATGCTGCAGAAATTAAAATTCGTACAATTATTGTACATGCATGCTCAAAATGTAGGCATCAGTAAAAACAATGCGGTGTCATAAATGCATGGAAAACGGAAAACAAGGTTAAATAAGTAAGCACAAAGGGATACACGATATATTTCGCGTTTTATCTAAAATAAGTGTAACAACTGGAAGACAAAGATCAAAAATTATGCTGAAAGAATACGTGCACGTTTAAAAATTAAAACTCCTGTCTCGCGAGAGGACTAAGGATCAGATAAATGAAGACAGAAATCTGATGAAGACAACGATAACATTGGAGACGGCGATGAAACGGTTCACCGTGAAGAAAAAAAACATATTTTCAATACTTCACTTAACAGCATGGACATTAGGGACAAATAAATTCATGCAAAAATAACAGTATATAGTAATCAAGGTTTAGAAAACGTAATAATAAATCGTGTCCGGAAACAGTTTTACCACCAATGATGAAATAAAAATAATTAGCCTTGTTGAAAAGAATCCTGAACTTATAAATTTGATTTTAAAATTTAAAGATAAAATCAGGTTATCTAGCAAAAATATGAAATTTGTTTTATCCTTAGTTTTACAAGTGAATTTTCGTGTTTTAGGGTACATACTTTTTAAACCATTGCTGTCGAAGGTTTAGTAAAATTTCGTTGAAAAAAATTTAATTTTTATAAGCGATGAAAGTACTGGTGATTTTCCAAAAAAATATTGAGTAAGCCACACCCAAAAAGTACAGTTTCATTGAAAAAAGAACAAGAAAATACTTTAATTACAAGAACACTGTTTTCAGCAGGAAGTATTTAAAAAATTATTTCGAGAATGGATTCTTACCATGCTACAAAAAACATTTATGCATAATAAAACTAAAAAAGATAGGAAAAGTGGGAACAGAAGATTTCTGGGAAGGAAAGGGAACCAAAAACAATAAAGAAAATGCGCGACCGATATGCCATAATTTCTAAATTTTTAAACAATTAAAAAAATCAAACTTTGCAACGTGGAAAATTACAAATATTCAACGCTGAAGTTAAGAAATTCTTAAAGCGTCAAAAGCTATGCCATACTAAAATTAATAATACACGCATCGATGTCTCAAACGATGAACGTAACTAGATATTTCAATGACTGATGATGGTAATTCACAGCCAAGAAAGTCTTTCGGAAACCGTTAAGTGACCAAAAAATAAATTTAAAGGTGAAAAAGTAACATGCAGTTTACAAAAAACTAACTTATTAAACTTCTTTCAAAGCGTTTAGACTAAACATTTTCAGAATCTTGCCGGCAGCCTACATAAGCAGTTCGATTAACCAACGCCCGCATTTGGTTAATCAGTACGGTTTCCGGAAGGGTATGTCATGCGACACCCAGCTAGCACATTGTGTACGTGGCATTTTGAGGTCGGGAGAAAATAATGTCCTAGTTGATGCGATTTTTCAAGACTTTAAGAGAGTTTTCGAAAAATTACCCCCCAGCAAGTTTCTCACGTAATGTAAAGCCTATGGAATAAATATAAATACCATGTAATAGATAAAAGATTTTTAAAATAACCACTTACGAAAGATCGTCATAGATGTTGTCAGCTTCAATACAATTGAAGACGCATCAATTTTTCGCCAGGTTTTCAAGTTTCATTGGGCCTCTTTTGTTTCTTCGACAAGTAAACGGTATTAACTCCGTGCTTAAGAGTAAAATTCGACTATTTTCCGATGGCGCAGTCATTTTCAGGGATATTCGCTTTCCTGAGGTCAGAGTAGCATTAGCTGATGACTTAACCAGTCATCTGGGTCTTTAATTTCTATAATTCTTACCCGTGGTGGGTATTTAATCTAGAAAAAGACCCAATTTTTCAAATTTATCCCAACAAAGGACTCGTCTGACACTTCGCAATTGGAAATAAACTAAGATGAGTGTAGTGATAAACCTTTGAAAAAAGTAGTTTTCCCTTTATCGCTGATTGTTTCAATGGTAATGAAATATCACGATGATGATTATTTGATTGATCATGATTATTTTCCAAAATGATGAAGCAACCATATACGTTTTTTTTGACCACTTTATAGAATAGATAGATTGACGCATGGGCAAGTTTTTCATGGATTATTTAAGCAAGCATTTTATTTGATAAAATAGTTTTAACTTGATTATTGATAATGATATGATTGATTGTGATATTGATCATGACAACATAGAATTTCAGGATTAGACCGCAAAGTGTTAACTAACCCCAAAGTAGATTTTGATACTGATTTCTAAGAAAAGCTGCTGTTTTTCCGCCTATGTACTTATAAATTCTATAAACGAGAGCAAAAGAGATGGAGAAATAATCTAAAATTTATAAACTGGAAGAATGAGAAATATTCTTTACTCCGAAAAAATATAGTTACTTCAATTTGTGAAATGTTCATGAAGTAAATAAGATAGATGTGAAACCAAAATGGCTGCATTGAGAATTCTTAATTCAGGAAAACAAAAACATAATTCTTACCAAATATTTGGAAGTAATTTCTTATTCTCAAGTCTGAAATATTTTTTTATATCATCATTATTTTTAGTTGCCTAATTGTCCACATGAAACACGTGGCTGAACGAACATATTTACTTCCGATGCAATAAAATTCACATAGGCTTTGTACGCGCCCCAAATTCATCGGGTTCTAGGACATGGTCATGTGTCATGCGCGATCAAATATCCCTTGGAAGCACGGGAGGGGTCAGGGACCAGGGCCCCGCAAATCCTCCTTCGGAGCTGCAGCGCAGCGATTGAATTAAATTCCTTACCTATTTTTACTGCGCATATTTGGAAAGGGATACGGCCCGAAGGCAATTTAATATGCATTTATGCTTAAAAAATCACATTTTCTCTTTTATTGACTCAAAATTAGAGGACACGATACATTATCTCCTGTTCACCATGAATTAGGCATGGTGAGGATATGCGAAAAATTCACAGTGTAAAAATCAT
>LYUA01001699.1:121107-131854 GCA_002093875.1 Calopteryx splendens | reverse complement strand
GTGGGGGTTTGGGAATGAGCAAATGGGACGAGATAAATCACGGAGCGTGGATTGGAAACGTGACGTGGAGCGTGAATTGTGCGCGCGTGAGAGAGGAGGGATGGCTGGAGGGACGAGGGCACAGGGGTGGGCAGGCGGAGGAGAGGGGCAGGATTTTTTAATTTATCCGCGACCAAACGGCCGTCCTCAGGCGACTGATATATTTTCGAAATAATGCAGAACACAAACTACGCGAAGATTTGTGTCCGAGTTATTAAGTGCTTCGAAAACGCAAACACTCGGGTTTCACCAACCTATCTATCCTTGACCCTCACGCACTCGATGAGCAACCATAGCATACTATTTATTAGTTATTATTGCCAATTAGTCGAGGTAGTCTTCCCAAATTCATCGATAGTTTCTTTGATGGATAGATTTAGAAACCCCACCTTAAAAATTTCACAACTGATTGGTGTTTATTATGTTTGGGGAAGCGCAAATGGATATGTGAAGCGATCGGTGGTCAAACGCTGATTATTGTTGGCGTAAACAGGCCTATACAATCCATTTTTGGAGACGGGCATTTCACGAAAGCACCTCTCGCCAATGGAGTCCTACGAGGAACTCCTCTGCGTCTACGGCAAGACGTGAAGCTAGTGCAATCGAGGGATGGACGCTTAGGCTAACAGCCCTAATCAAACAAATGATCATAGAGTGCCATGATGGGTATGCATCTGTAGTCCGCTTGGTACCTAATCATACGGCGCTCGAAGTGAGGCACGGAAATTCAAAGAGGAGGAGGCCGAGCATCCCGCCCTTCGTCTGACGTGTAATAGAGCCAAACCTGTCAAAGATGGAATCGCAAGAGACCTAGTGATACCTATTACCGCAAAAAGCGGGTCATCCATCTTATACCGGTTTCTGAAATGGACGTGATCATTTTTTGAAATGTATAGAATAAAAAGGTAGATTATATTTTTTGCAAATAAATCATTTTCCTATAAAAAAACTTAAAACTGGAAGAAGGTATCGGGGGCTATGTGTCCTGGGGATCAGGTGGAGAGTTAATTGAATGGCAGTCCAGCAGTCCAACATGACAGGTAAAGAAAACATATGAGAATAAATTGGATGTGGCAGAAACGAGGATAATAATAGGGAGGCAATGAGTAAATAGGCGAGAGAGAATTAGAAACTGGATAATCATAGGCACAAGGGATAGGTGGGAGAGTTGACAAAGGAACTGCAAGAGAGGAGGCTGAAATGGTATGGATATTGAATGATAAGGGAGGAAAACTCCGTGGGGTGAATGGTATTGGAAACGGTGGAGTGCAAGAGGGAAAAGGAAAAGTGGGGGAAACAAAAGAAAAGAGTGGGTGCACTGCGTGAGGGAAGGCCGTGGTGAGAGGGAGTGGTGCGTGCGTGGATGCAAAAGCAGAAAGAGGAGGAGGAGAGGAGGCTGACCACATTTAGCGTCCGCTCAAGAGGGTAGGAAATGCTGTTGAAGAAGAATCTATTTCCTTCAGTCATCTTCCAGGGTAGAAAAGGAATCATGGAAATGTGTTTTGAAAGTGGATTTTAAACCGTAAAGAAACACAGGAATGAATCTTAATGTTGGCGTGGTGAGAGTGGAAGAGCTTACCTCGTACTAAAGAAGCCCAATGGAGTTTGAAATCCGCGCATTAACATGGTGATAAGAAAGACTACCATTTTTCTTTTTCTAAAGTCAACTGCAGTTTCCCAAATAAATCAGAAGAACCACACATCTTTGATGAACTGGAAGTGCACAGAACCGTCAACCTGAATTTGAACCCGGGCACTCTGGTGGGTAGCCGAACGCTCTGCCCAATGGGCTATGGATGGACCTATGGGCTCAGAAAAACAAATCAAAGCCATGACCAAAATCACCTGATCAAAAATTTAGTTTCGATTGTTGTTTCCTCATTCAAAGAATCAAATGGACCTCATTTGAAAAAGCTGAGAAGAATGCTTTCAGGTCTCTCGGGTTTCGTGACTCAGAGAAGAGTTCTACTTGAGGACAGTACTTAGAAATTCCGATACATCCAGCATTGCCAGGATTCCGTCTCACCCAGCTTCCGCCTTTGACAGATTTCGCCTATGACAATATTTACATCTACATATTACTCTCTTTATACCGCCATACATTAGTATAATTCAGTATTTTCGGCAGACCACATCATTTCACTTTCGGGAAATTCAAACTGTCTGAAGTTTTTCTTACTGTGGTGATCACGAATTTTGCATGGGGAAAAAGAATTCTTTACACGCATGAATCTGTTCAGCAGTCTTTTTATCCTTAACCTATCGTTGTGTCGGCGTTAAATTCGAATGATATTTACTAATCTAAGAGTTTAAGTGGTGCATATATTTAGCCTTCATGCCAGCACCCACCTCTCAACCCAGGCACGACGACGATACAAATGTGACCATCTCTGTTCATCTTAGTGATTCTTCAGGAAATTAGATAATTTTACCCGAGGTATTAGAAATGCTCGAAGCGCGTTCAAGGTTAGGTCTAACTGTTGCGAAATAAAACCTCCCCTTAACCCATATAAACCTCATTCTACACCACTATTTGTTTTATGAAGTCAAATTTCTTTTCACCTTACTGCAGAAACATTTGGTGGGAGTTGTCCGCATTGAACCGTGAGGCGTCGCGTCGTCCGGCGAACCGTCACCCGTGAGAGGCTGTCCCTCCCTCGGTGCGTTTGTTTGCAAACGCCCTGTGCCCAACTACCCATCATGAGGGGCCAAAAAACCGATTTCCCTCGAAGAACTCCGAGTCCCATCACTTTCCGCAGTGGACGGATTACATTCGTTAACGCTATCCGTGCGATAACTATCGATTTATAATGTCATCGATTGTTGTTTTTTGTTGATTAAATTAATCTGGTGAAGTATTCATTCAGTGAAACATAATTCAGGATTAATATCCGAATGCTGGAAAGTGCTGTCCAATGCTCTTGGCGTCTGTCTTTTGGGGTGAAATCGGCAGCGTCGCGAGCGCGTCGGAAATACGTTATCAGCGTTCGCCATTAATTACTGTGCGTCGTTCGACCCACTCCGGTGCAAACATTTAGGCTCGGTGAGGAGAGCCAAAGTCTAGTTGTTTTGCAGTGGCTACCCCTCGGTCAATCCCTTGATTAACTGTCGGAGGTTTCATCGCTATACTCATTTGTATGCACATTCTGTTTGAATTCTTCAAAATTTATATGTACCTATTTAAATTTTGAAGATCCAAAAATAACTCGGTTAACTCGCAGATTTGACGGCTATTTTCCCAGTAGTGGACCGTCTGGAAGATACACCGTCATCCTTCCATAAAAAAACAAAAGAGATGTTCCGAATTAAGGCGTCCCAAGTCTTTATTACATCTATATCTCATCATCTACGTCATGGCCACCTTGACAGTAAGGGAGAGTTTAGCAGAGGGAGTTAGGACGCCATCCTTTATCAAGCACATTTATGTTAATATTGTCCTCAATAGAGATTTCAGATTAAAAATAGATCATTTGAGCGTTATTATTGGGACCCTTAAACCTTATTTTTATTCTACTACTAGTGGTACTATATATTATTTGTTTCCAGAAACTATTAAGACAAACTTACTTCCCTCACACAATTCGCAGGAGCGCGATGGATGGACAGTAGTTTCAGGAAACGGTCCACTACCGGGAAAATAGCCGTCAAATCTGCCCGTTAACCGAGTTATTTTTGGATCTTCAATATTTAAATAGGTACATATAAATTTTGAAGAATTCGAACAGAATGTACACACAAATAAGTAGGCATAGCGATGAAACCTCCGGCAGTTAATCAAGGGATGGACCGAGGGGTAGCCACTGCAAAACAACTATTTTATTATTTATATTCACATTCGCAGTTAGGTATCGTGAATAAGTAATTGAAAGGTGCCTAAACTACCCATTACACATCACTGTCACTTCCTCTTCACATATGTATTAACTTAAGGGATTGAATTTTCTTTGCAGAGGTGTTCAAGTACCTCCCCTTCCTTCTTTCTCAAGTGAAATGCACAACGCTTCCCCCGAGTGGTCACAAACACGACTTGGTAATGTTTTCGGCTACGAAAAAAAGAATCGTGTCAACAGCCACGTCAACGCTAATAAATGATTCTGAATATTTATCAAATTCCGTATTTGTAGGAATGTATTCGACTTGAAGACAGTTTTTAATCTTTTAGAGGCAACAGCCAATTAATCCAGGTTTTTCACAGCGAAGCTCACTTTCCATTCTCGCTAAATTTTTTTCCTCTTGTAGGATACTGTTGATCCTAACCATTGAGACCCGAATAAAATATGCAGACTTCATTACAAATTCCGAGAGGCACTCATCCCGCCCTTTCTCAACGTCTCTCTGTTGACCATGGGAATGACGAAGAGCCGAAAATCGCCCGGATCAAAGGCAAACACAGTTCAAGTATTGAGAAAGATCAAGAGAGTCTCAAGTTAAAAATGATATATTCATGATCTTATGACATGCTGCACGTTTTAATGAAGATTACCTGGATTACATATACTAGTGATGAATGAAAAAAATTAGAAATTTAGAAAAAAATAATTAATATTTGATCTCTTTATCATTAAAACAATTTAAGTGAACATCTCAGACAAATAGGATTTCGTTTAGATGCCCCTAAGATCGTCAAGAGTTGAAAAGTAACTAATCATTTTCTTTAGCATTCGATGAATGAAAAACTTTCCGTTTTGATTTCGCCATTATCACACACTGTCAAAAAATTATGCCTTTAGTTAATGGAAAATAACAAATTGTATTTTGATCAAATGATTTAAATCTTGGATTGAATGCGATCGTGAACAGCGAGAGAAGAAATGTAAATCCGCCTCTGCTGGTGGTCTGAATTTCCAATTAAGTTTTGAGTTCGTACTATTCCCTCGGTGTCAAAAGTGAAATAGAGTGTCCTTTATTTTTAAAAATTTCTTAGGCCCTTTTTCGTAGCATTACTACACACTCCACCCCTACTCCCCACGCCATTTCCAGAGAATAGGTACCGCCCGTCAAAATGAAAGCACGGATTACAGAGTGGTGGAATGAAAGGCATCCCACCCAAGATCCAGTGTATTCGCCAACAGGAGAGTAAAATCTTTGTCACACCTTTATAAAATGCTTTATCATTTCTACTCCTTCCTCTTCAACATGAAAGGAATATTTTATTACCTCTGGCACGGCAAAATTAGGACAAATATTCATCTGAAATCAAAATACCTAATTGGTTGAAAACAGGATTTTTAATCGAACAGAAATCAATGACCTGGGTACTTTTACGCCAGAGTGAAAAACATACTTTAGTATTTTATTTTCCTAGAAGGCAGAAATGAAATGTATTTCTTGACTCTGATTCGTCCGACTCGTGATTCGAAGTGAAATGTTTACGAAAACGCACAGTTTCTGAAATGCATCTCATTTCATTAACATTTGTTGAAATTCTGCTTTAGAGGGATTCAGATAGAAACAATACTAACGATAAATAGTTTTGGTTTCCCATTACGACTCGGAGTATCACGATCGCTCAGCACCGTCTACTGAGATGGAAGCTGTTCTCGAGGTATTCAAGGAAATTGATCGCCTGTGTCTCTACTTCACTGGTTTTCCGAAATCCGCCTTGCAACTTGCTGCCGCACCTGTTTTTGGCGCGGAGGGATGTTAGTGGGATAGTTAGGAGGGATACTTAGTGAAGTAATCCGGAAAATTTTGTCTGAGACCATTTCCTTCAGGAATAGCTTACTTTAATTCTCTTCAATTTCGCGATTTCCTTTTGAACTGAAATCAAAATAAGAGTAAGGGCTGGTGTATTAGCAGTGTACCTATGAATTTCTTCACACCTCCTGAATTACCCGACATCATCAAAATGTCGCACGCAGGGTAGAAATTATAGCCGTTTCATCACTTCGTTGATCATACGTTTCACAATAATTGCTATATCTATTACCATTTTTAAAAACCACCTCAAGTTAATGCGTCAACATTTTACACACGTGTACATTACCTATGCAATATTTTATTTATAATACCTGGAACCCCGTGCTTTGTTCAGCAAAGGGGGGCTGGGTGTTGGATATTCCTAGTATCCAAAAAAATTATAATTGCTATACTACTTACAAAGAGTGTAATAAATAAGGCAACTTCCTCTAGATTAATAATGTAGTGGCAACGCGTTGAAGATGCGTTCAAAGGTATGTGTAACTTGTTGAATGAATCTACAAAGGTCATGTGTCGTCACTTATTAATATTTACAATTCGCACTTTAACCTAAAAATTAACAATTATCTTTTTTTTATCTCATTTTAATACTCTTAATGCACTTATATTTACACTTTTTACACATAACACTTAATAAAAGACAAAAAATCTCAAAAAACAAACGTATAACGCAAATGAAAGGATGCATACGACGCGAGGTAAACCGCAGATAACTGTGGTTTCAATTTTTTATACCTATACGTGCCATTAAATACACCTTGGTCCCTCGATGAATTTTCCCAAAATTAAGACCTAGATGAACGAATTAATCAATCCCCAAAGATGCGAAGTTTTATGAAAATAATTAGATCCACTCTCGTAACAAAAATTTGTATTCATTCAGACATATCCAATACGATAAATCGAGCACTTCTCCTAAATTCTACATTGAAAATGGCCATTAGAATTTTTATAAAATTTTGGGCAAGTAAGAACGATTTATTTGCACTGAGGTCTCGGCACTGAGAAAACTCTTTGAGAGTACCTACATTTTAGGATATTTTAATAGAATCGTCGCGTTCTGTTTGCGTTACATAAATAAATGAAGGAATATCGCTGTTGGATTGCTGGTCTAGGTAACATTTCAAAAGTTAAAAGTATATTAAGTGTAAAGAAGTGGCTGTGCCCACACATTCCAGTACACCAGGGTTTTCATCAAGTGGGGTGAGTCTACGGTTTTTGGGTACGAGAAAGCGATGTAGCTCAGTATCGACTTTGGACAAACTCATTAATATAGGTGGGGGGTTTAGATATTATTAAAATAACCATTACCTACGTTTTTTTTGTTAAATAAATAAATAAGGAGATTAGGTTGTTGGGTTTCTTGTATTGCTTATATAAACGTTTGGGCTAATACCTACGTACAACCAATCATGAAGGAATCATATAATATAAAATGTTAGTAGATTAAAAACAACAGTAAAGGGTGAAGCTCTGATCTGCAGGGGTTCTATCACTACGGCCTATCTAACGGTTTATCGAACTATCTTTAGGTGGCGACGTCGTTGAGGTCCATAGGGCAATGACATTAATAGCGATAAATTAGAGATAATCCCCAATTGATATTACAATATTTTGCTCATTTAAAAATCATTAATATCAAAGCATCTCTCAGCATATTTTTATATGCCCATCTCTAAGGGCTAATTTAAAGTCGTGTCATATAGGTACAGGAGCCAAATTTCCGTACAATTCGTTTCAAAGATGACTCATATGTGGACTTGGTATGGAAATCGCGTTAGAATCGTGCGATTAGGTGTGTGAGAAAGGTTTTAGGAGAAACTATTACTCCCAACGAATTTGATGCAACTTGCACCTAGAAGAGAACATAGAGTGCAGGAGGTGTAATTGTTAATAACAAATGAGAGCTGGTGAGCGAATTGTACGTAAATAAGGTGAAAACGGTTGGCAATACCACTCAAATATAACTAAAAGCTGGATTGAAGACGCCAACGTACTTTTATTCGCAGAGGAGGAGAATTTTTCAAGAATTAGGAATAACAAGAATGGTATAAAAATAAATCCATCCAAGCCGTCGTATGTGATATATCGAAGCTGGATGGAGTAAATATTCACCGCAAGATAATTCGCATTCGAGTCGGCTCGAATTTTTCTTCGACGATATGCATAGAAATCTCGCTCGTGTGTCGCCGCCTTTATGTCAAACCATGAGACCTACTGCGCTCAGCATCAGCGAACCGCTGCGCTGCGCTCAGCGAACAGATCGGTCATTGTTTTAATATGCCATTGTATTGATAATTTAAAGAATTTCAGAATTTCAATTAAAATGTGGTTTAACCGATAGCAATGCATTTCTCTTCCCCAGCACGGTTGGTGCCTGAGTTGTGTAAAGGAAGACCACTCCATTGGGGCGGCGACCGGGTCCCTCCAGAAGTATTGGAACTTGCGTATTCCACGCATCCCAACTTCACTGCAATTAGCACGCGGTACGCTCGAAAGCAATATTTTTATTTAAGTAGTCTAGTTAATCCCTCCCCTTGACGTGGTGGAAGGACTTCCTAGATGACCCCCAGAGCTGTGTTGGAGGGAGTGTTTGCTGTTGGCTCTGGTAGGGCCAGAGCCCACAGCAGATAGGTCGAAGGTTAGGAGCCAGATGAAAGGCAGCCAACGAAACGTTTGTTCCTCAGTGAGGAGGCTGCAAAGGAGTCTGACGTCCAGTGGGCGGCCATTTTAGTGATGGCCGTTACGTTAAAAACGCTATGAAGGAAGGCAACGGGAAATTACCTGAAGAAGGTAAGCACGGAATTAGGAAAAAGTACAAAAACATAAATAATAAACTAAGGCGATAAACGTGTTGGAAAGAGCAGTGTGAGGGGATGGGGGTTTTACGAAGACAGGATTAAAGGTGAGTTATGCAGGTAAGTGCAACTCTCTGGAAGGATGAAAGAAAAATCCATGCACCCCATCAAAGATACGGTAGGAAAAATATTTATTGGAGCAGAAGAGATTCGGGTAAGGTGGAATGAATACATGGAAGATATATGTGGTAAATACAGACATGTGTATAAACCAGTAAGTTTAGACGTAAGCATGAAAATACATGTCGAGGAGTATAGCTTTGGTTAAGGCATACTTACTAGATTGCAAAATAGAGAATGCATTAAATAAAATTAAATCGATCACGACAGTAGGGATAAATAACCCTGTAGAATAACTCTCGAGTTTAGTGCATCATGGAAGGAAGAGTTGTTTATTTTTAGCATTTAAGAGGGTGGGCTTTTGTTAAATAATTAATAATTCCTATTTCAAAAAGGGCAAATCAGCATTAGGTATGTAAGGACTAAAGGACAATAGGTTATATTTCGCACGCAGAAAATGCAGCACTTAGGATTATTAACATAAGAATGGAAAGGAGATCAAATAATTTCTTAAGGGGAAAGTAGTAAGGGTTAAGAAAAGATATGAGTACACGTGCTGTCTTAGTAATATTAAGGTCACTGATAGGAAAGAATATAGAATATAACCAGAATGTATTTTTTCATTCGAGAACTTAGAGAAGGCGTTTAATTGAGTAAATTGGAAACATCTAGTGAAGGTACAGCAGAAGACGGGAGCATACTGGAGGGGTAGGAGACTTATCCAAAACCTGTGCATGTCTCAGACTGCAGAAAACAGATGGGCAATTGTAGGCCACGGGGTAAGGCAGGGTTGTCCGTTATCACCCGTTGTGTTCAACGTATATGTGGAGGAAATGATTCGGAACACGTGGAAAGGATTTAGGATAGGAATGAAATAAGATGCGGAACGGATCAATGCGGTCCGATTTGCGAAAACGATCAAGCTTTGGTTAGCCTGCCTAATAAGGGGTTTCAATCTTAGCGCACTGCAGAGCAAGTGTGACTGGTATGGAATGAACGTCAATGAGAATAAAAATAGAGTAAGTAAAGTAAATAAAGTAATGAAAGTCTCAAGAAATAGGAAGGCTAAAATTAACATTAACTCTGAGAGGCATAACCTAGAGCAAGTGGAACAGTTCATTTATTTAAAAAGTGTCTTAGATTAAGGTAAAAAGGAGGGAGTTCATGACAAGGACTTGAGTAGAGAGCTAAAGAAGAGATTAGTGAAAGCCTTGATATGGAACGCAGCATTGTCTAGCGCGGGATGGCGTGGGTTGGTGGCTTTTGAGACGTGGGAGAGGAGGAGGATGGAAAGAGTGAAATGGACGGAAAGCCAACTGAAGTTCTAGGCTTGGTAGGAGAAGGAAAGAATTTCTTGGAAGAATTTCAAAGGCGGCAGGAAAGGTGGATACAGAGTACATAGAGTGGCAATGGATTGCTTAAGGCTGATAGAAGGGGGAATGTCGAGCAAAGCGATGAAGAGGGAGGAGATGTTTAGGCATCTTGGACTGAACGAATGTGGGAAGAAAATACGGGGATTTTGAGAATGGTTTTTTGTAGTTTGGATTGATGATAGTTTATGATGACAATACCATGTTATTTGTATATCTGCGGAGCCCATAAATGAACTACATTAACCGGCAGACTACTACTAATAATAGGCAATCAAGTAACCACTATTTTAACTCTTATTTCACCGTAAAACCTAGTTTTAACTCGTCTCGCATTTGATAACTGAAAGTTAGATATTATAGTGTATACTGAACTGCAGTGCATTAGAATTGTTTTATCGGTTGATCTATAGGTATAGCTATTACATCACTCACAAACATTAATGCTTTAAGTAATTTGATAGAATTAAGACAGTGCATCCCTAGTACCCCGTGCCCCACAGCCTAAAAGTGGCTTGCAGGGGATCGTTTGCATGTAGATGAATGAAAACTTTACCATAGAATGATATTATAAAAATTCAAGGTAGAAGCAGCGAGAATGCAGATGGCGTTGAAACGGGTCGAGAGGGGAGGGGGAGGAAGATGGGGAGGAGAAAAAACGGTGCGAGACGAGCCTATGGAATGATTTCACGGCCGACGATGCGGCGACAAATTTCACGC
>LYUA01001699.1:47150-63168 GCA_002093875.1 Calopteryx splendens | reverse complement strand
CCACCCCCCCTCTCCCCTCCCCCCGCCTCCGCCTCTCCTTCCTTTCCTTCCCAGGCATCGGCGAGACAAGTCGTAATAGACTCTCTGATTTGTGGCCGCCGCTCGCTGAATGATTGCATCTCCTCGCTTATCCATCTCTCTCCCTCCCTCCCTTGCATTCCCTCCTCTCCTCCCCGATGAACGCACGCTCCCTGGAGTCACCGCACTCTTCGCATTGCTACAGACTCTTATTTACGGAGCCGGATGGCGGGTTTAATTTCGGTTGCGGATATCTCGAGTAAAAAAATGTATAGCCGCTTTGATTTTTTTATTGATGGTCGGAGGCGGTGGGGGTGGTCGTGCGACATGGAGGAGCGAATAAATGTGATGTCATCTTTCGATAAAAGCAAGCTCGTTTAACTCAATTTCTATGTAGTGTAGTTATTTTTTATTTCCAAAATCATTCATTGATAATTTTAATTTTCCATCGTTAAATCCTTAGGGAATTTAAAAGTTGTGTTTCGATAACCCTAAAAATGGCAACTATTTAAAATAATTATTATTATAAATATTTTAACATTCGTGTCAAAAAAGAAGCCTCGCTTCATTGCTCTAATCCGATTGATAATCCCATTGTTTCTCATTCTGAAGTATGCATATCCCTGTGCGTAGTTAATCTTAACTATGTTGTTCGCATAAAGCAATTCCATTAGCGCAACACACATTTGAAATTGCTCGCAGTTAAAGTAAGCGAAAAGAATGTCAATCTCGATCCAAAATAATTTTGCAACCGCTCTCTGAAACAAAAGAAATTTAGAAAGGTTTACGGGAGGCCTAGGATAGGAAAATTCCTCCAGCATTATGGAGGACAAAAAAATATAAAAACTTTCAGTAAAGTATAGGGCATTCGAATTCATTCATGACGCTAAAGTGAGAATTATTAATGGTGTACACAATCTCGAAAGGGACGAGTCCCTCAAATCTTTAATTTAATTTACAATTTATTTTACAAGCACTCGTAAACTTATATATTAATTCTTAAGAGTGTAATCCTGTCGTAGCTGAAATAGTGACAAGCGTGTTAACAGGCCAATTTTCCATTTTTACAAGTTTACTAGGTCCAGTAAATTGGCCCATGGATTTGGAAAAAGGTGCCTAGATCACCCCGAAAAAAAGCTACCCGAGTCCTACACAGGAACTGATTTGCAGTTGATTGATTTTTACTAAATTGATCATTAAATCGACCTCACTTGGAAGACGAATGGTATTCACACGATCAAACTATCGTCAATATAGTTACGGCGGTAGTAACGCTAGAAGAAGCTCACAGAATTATATGAATTATTGCTAATTAGATAAATCAACTTTCCATTTTAATCTCGAAAAATAGAGGCGTGCGGGGAAATTATGGAACGAGAGGATGATTTTGAGTACCTAGGCAGGATGCTTGCCAAAGATTAGTGGGATCGGTGAGGGGTTAAAGAGACAGGCGGATTCAAGCAGGAAGGTTGCTGATGCAGTGTTTAAAACAAATGAATTTGTGTCTAATAATGTACCAAATGATTCAGTGTGCATAAAGGCTTAGTTCTCTTCACATTACTGCATGGAATATAAACGTTGGTTTCCCAGGATAAGCATACACGCCGAATAAATGCGGTGGGCATGGGCTAATCGAGGGGGTTTTGTCAAAATAGGAGAGATAGGATGAGTAATAAGTGGGTTATCAAAGAATGTGGTTCGTGTGCACCAGTGATAGACATGAAGGAAGTGTTTGGCATTTATTTTATGCTGCCACCTATGGGGGAAATGAGAGTTAATTATGGAAATGATTTAAATGAGATTCAAGCCCTATTCTTATGAATGACTTAGATTTTTAGCGTAAATTTTACAATACGATGCGATCTATCATTATATTGAAGCAGGACTACATCCTCCCATGGGGTTATACATTAATCCGATGAAAAAATCCCCAAAAATGGGTCCAAATGCAGAATTTAGGATGGAAAACATCGCGAAACACCCAATGGTTTATTAACCCGAACCCGAAACAATATGATATTCTGAGCTTTAATTCATCCTTAGATTGGATTACCTAATAACAATATAACTAGATAACAAAAATCTTAGTACCAATAGATCAAAGCAAAATCTTGTGCCACATTAGAAAAAACAGCACTGAAAATGTAAAGTTAAATAAATAAAATGTCTCTGAGCTATATCCCCTTCGTACAACTAACGAAACCATCCATTTAAAAGCATAGATACGATATACATTTTTACGATAAGAAAAAAAAGCGAAACGGTTGGTGCAAACCTTGAGGTTCAATGAATTCACTGGGAAATTAATTGGAAGTGGTGGAATAAGGGTGAAGGTGCCACGACGAAGTCATTTCGTGTCGAATACGAGAGTCCAGAAAAGAAGGTGTTAGACGGAAGAACCATCAGGTATTTAGTATTAGAAAGGGAATAATTGGGATTAACAAATATGAAATAACACTAAGCGTCACAATATTACTACAAAAACTGTGATGGGAAAGTTTAGAGACGCGAAGGCTCACGGCTAGAATAAGACTACTACAGCGATATCAATCATGTAGCTGTGCCTCAGAAATTGAACATAAAATTCAACCACCTCATTACATAAGTAGGTCAGACAAATATCACAAAATAAGAGAAATACACTGCCGAACAGATTGATTCAAGTATTCCTTTCTTCCTCACACAATTCGCGACAGCAACAGAGAAATAAGGGAAGCTCCAACATAATACTTAAACATTTAATTCACACATTTAATATCATGGATGGTGTCCTAACACCCCCCGCCACACGTCCTTGCTGGATATTGTGCAGATGTAGATGAATAGTGAATTGCTGCAGTCAACCATTTGTCGATTGAAATTTTATAATGAAAGTTAACTTCTTAAATGATGATAAGTGTCAACTCTGAAATAACATTGCTTTTATGCCCTTGAATTAAAGACATCACTGATGTCTATAAAACGGATTTTCGGTTACTAATAGGTAATTACCGAATTTACGTGGCAGTGGGTTTCAGTTTTTTCTGGAACGTTACCTTACATAGTCCTTAGATGTTTACTCTGTATGTGAGGGTCACCACTTTCCAGAGTCCTTAATGATACTATATCTGGGATTTTTAGAAAAATCTTTTATTGTAAAATGATAGAAAAATTTTCAATCCCATTTTATCACAATTACATGGCTATTATCGTGACATTGAGGCGTAGACCATAGGAAACATGACCCCCCCCCACCCCCAAAGCGTTCTTGAGTGGAAATGCATTGCGTGTGAATGATATATCTCTTATTTGACGGACTGTGTATATATATGTATATATATCACATATATGTGTCTGTGATACAGATGTATTATAATAAATACAATATGTGTATCACAGACACAGTAGAAAACATAAAATTTCGGCTCACTCACAAATTAAAAAGTAGGTTTCGGAGCCTGCACTCCGTGT
This sequence comes from Calopteryx splendens, assembly GCA_002093875.1. Classification (NCBI taxonomy): domain Eukaryota; kingdom Metazoa; phylum Arthropoda; class Insecta; order Odonata; family Calopterygidae; genus Calopteryx; species Calopteryx splendens. Next base: position 59,700 of record LYUA01001699.1, on the reverse strand, counting down.
TCAGCTGCGATATAAATAAATACATAAATAAATATGTATGTGAGTTCTTTTATTTTCCAACTTTCCAACTGCTGATTTCCATGTTGTATCCCACCAAATACTTGTGGCTTCGATACGTACCTGAACTAAAATTTGTTGGTACGCAGTCAACACTCAATGTATTAACAACGGTAATCATCTAATCATCTCGAAGTTTTGATTTGATAAAGTATTTGCTGACAAATATTGTTTCGTGTTTAAAAAATAATGTGTTTTGAAGTCAGGGAAATATATTTTTTTGAAAGTTCCGCAATAATATCTGCTAAAATATCAAAATTGGTCTGTTTTAAAATACCACTGTTCATATATAACTACGAAAAAACTAAGATAAACACAGCAGTTTGGATGATATTTTTTGTCTCGTTATGCTTTTGATCTTTTGAATGTTGACTCGAAATAAATAGGCAAATAGAATTTATGACGGGGCACTCGCAATTTCCTTGCCATATTACATGCATGCTTTCAAATTGCCAATATGTAGTGTGAAATCTATTTTTTAACAACTACTTTTTGAACAGCACTAGGTTTCCCTTAAGATATAAAAAAACAAAGTGTTGTGGAATATTTAAATATCATTATACATAACGGATGGGGAGTAAACTTGACTGGAGTTAAATGCTCACTTTAAAAAGCGAAAAACCTAATAATATGATACATTTTCATATTCCATGACGGAGGATATGCAAAAAGTGTTCTGCAGTTTGTAATCCTCCCTCCCAAGTTTTTCAGCCATGAAGGAAATAGCTTTGTGGAATTTTTGGTATGGATAGTAATAATATATTAGGATTTTATAGATTATAATAGGCGATAATAATTCCACAAATTATTTTTTATATTTTTTTATAATTATAATTTTCCATTCGCACAAGACCGTGTTGTTCATGCCAGGCGTATCATTATCAGTTAATGAGATTGAAGAGTATACTGCGTTTGTGGAGGAAACATTGTACAATTAGGGACTCTCTCTTTTAACGTCGCTATTGTTTAATTACCGTCGAGTCTTTTGACAATTACTGGTGATTGGCAAAGAAATGGGTTGGAATGCAAATGTCATTATCCCAGCACAAATCCCGTGGCACAACCATGCATAAAATAAAAATTAATGCTTCAGCCGACATAAATTTCCACAATGACAAACTTTTCTGAATTGAACTATATTGTAAAGCAGAAATTAATTTCTACAGAATCACCAGTGGCACTAATGCTGTTATCATAAAAATAGTAAAGCTTTTTTAATAAAATTTTGACTAACGCCATTTATACCGTATTTGCGATACATCGCTACTAATATCAATGTTGGCTACCCATCATTCATGCAAGAATATTATGTACATTTCACTATCATGTTTACTTACCGAAGCACAGGATTTTAATGGACGTGGAAGAGAATTCGGCAGTATCAAAGTCGGAGCATGAATTGATTTTCGGGTGCGCTCTCAATATCACTGGCTTGAAAAGATAAAATTAAGTGTCTGTTCCTTTCTTACTTTTCTCTCCTATCTTCCTGTTCTTTTGCTGGAAACATTTACTACGTTTTTTTGAGCATTACGTCCTCACTAGATGAAGGCATGTGGATGTGTTCAATCCCTCTACCCACCAGGGCATAGCATTCACCCTAATTCCGCCAACTTGTGTGGCATTCCTCAGAGGTTTGATCTTTACCATACGTGTGGTGTCATACGCAACTGACTACATGCATTCAAATTTTCCCGAGCTATACCATATATCTCGCTATATAATTATTCAATTATTAGTATATCGCTATAAATAAAATAATCTGAAAGAACACACTGCTGCTTCATTATGCCTTAGTGCATAAATAAATTGCCTTCGCACTCAGGGAAAATATTCGATGACATTAAATAAACTCAACTCTTAGTTTTTTGCCGAAATTCCCGTCAAATGCACGGCTAAGTAGACAGACCTAACGTTGCTGGAAATAGGGAATCGAGGGTTCAAGATGTGGAGCTGTATTTCCGTATTTACTTACGTTTTGACTGAATAGCCATAAAGTGACACATGACACAGTATTGATAATGTTAAAAGAAAGGATTATAGAATAAACATATTCAAAATCCAAGGATAAGACTGTCTTTTTGTGCTTCTTAGATATCAATAAGGGGCTCTTGACAGAATAGAATGGACGAAGCTGATTGAAGTATTGAGGAATTTATTGAGTTGAGTAGCCTGGAGGGATAGGTGACTTGTTCGAAGCCTGTAGGTACATAAATCCGCGGACACGAGTAAGAGTAGTGGAGAGAGAATGGGGATGGCAATTTATTATCAGATTATCAAGCAAGTCTTAATCTTACAGCCCGGTGATTGCAAGTCTCTATTGTTGAGTGTTTCATGGGAGCAATGAGAGAAGTATGGGATGATGATTTATCGCAAGTAATGTAATGTAATGAGGTAATGATTGTAATGAGGTTTTCGGAGAGTAGAAAGGCTAAGCTAAACACGAAAGTATGAAGGATTAAATAAGTGTTGGTGGAGCAATTCACATATTTTGGGGAATATGTATTTAAGAGGAAAATTGGCGTGGTATTAAGGACACTAGGAGGAGAATATCGTTGGCAAAAGAAACAGCTATAAGGAGAAGGGAATTGATGACAAGTATGCTAAGTCGTAGAAAACAATATCAGTAAAGTCTTTAAATTTATGGAGCGCAGTCCTATATAGATCCGAAACCTGATATTTGTGGCAAGAGGATAAACGTGGATTAGAGGCGTTTGAGATGCAGATGTGGAGAAGAATAGTGAAGGTAAGTCGCACGGAGAGGAAAAACGAAGTTTTACGTATGGTGTGTGAAGACAGCAAGTTGCTTGGTGAAATCCGGAGAAAGCTTAAAAAGTAGGTGGAGGAAACATTAAGAGGGAGTTTGAGGCTGAAGGTATAAGGGAGAATGAATGCTAGGTGGAAGAGGAAGGAAGATTTTGGGCTGTATTATTGAGCAAAAGGACAATTTTGGGACTCACATTCACCGCGGTCCACCAAAAGTTAATCCCGATTGCCGGATAGGCCACGGTTACCGAATTGGCAACTCCATGGAGCCATACACTGAAATTTTATCAAGGGGAGGTTAAATTCTTGCATAAAATCCGAAAACTTATTTCCTTATTTAGGCTAAATCCCCTAGTATGTGAATATGGTTTAACGGAAAATTAAATTAACCAATCGAGCCGATGACCAACTCTTTAATTTTTTAAGGGGGATCGTCAATTTTTCAATGCTATTCGATTTCGATTTAGGTGCTTTAGATGTACCGGAGCAGGACTTATGCCCTGGTGATCAGCATTTCGACTGATCTGGAAGGCGTGGTTACCTCATGTATGTGGCCCAATACTGCTTGAAAAACGAGGAGAGGAGTGATTTGGGTTTCCCTTTGCCCGTATGGCTTCCCTGAATTTATCCCGTAATCAGAAACCCATACAATCTGCGTTGCGTTGAGGATGTCCAGACACCAGAAGCATCGACTTGGGATTTGAACCTTCAGCCGGCTACAGAGTTCCTAGCCACAATCAATCAATCACCACAACACACTAACCAGGCAAAGGGTGCGTAGAGATTATGGGGGATATTATTATTATTAATTTTTTTGATTTATGTTTTTACTCTACTTCTAGGATGATTTATCAGTAGTTTTCAAAAAGTAAACCTCCACATAGAAACCAATGTTTTAGCCTTTCGTCATTTACAAGCGATCCTAGAAAAATGCCATTTATATTAAAAAGAAGGGATTAAATTATGGTTACACACGCTATGTGAATATGGTTGAGGCAAGAGGATAGACGTAGATTAGAGGCGTTTGGATGTATTTAAGTGCATATTAAACAAATGGAAACATTCATGCGCTGGTACTCCACCACATCTCTTGCCAGTAGGGCTCCTAGTAAATAAACTTGTGACTTTCTAATCAGTATTTTAGCTCAATGGATACTGACGGAACAAGGATTACTCTTTTTCTAGATTATTTGACCGTGAAAAACATTGTTAGGGCATAAAATAGATCTTTTCCTTATATAAGCTGTTTTTATATTTTTCTAAACATCTCAGAAATAGTTTACTGCAGCATTCAGTTCCCTTCATGTTATGCCATTTCCCAGAGTAAAAGAGATTTACTCTCTAGCTTAAAATTTACACTCCCATAAAATCTTCCAACATCCCACTACATCCTAATGTCAGTAAATTATTTGAGATATCAAATAATATTTGCAGTTTTTACTTTTAAATGTAACATCGTGCTACGTGTAAATTATTTTTTTTCATTTCCGTGAGCAGGGAAATGAAAATATAAACCCATGAACATCAACGATGCACCCTGCTTGGAAATTCCCACGTAATGAGATGGCCGTAATGCATTTCTTCAGAATCAGAGTACTCAGGGCGCGGATTACGTCTCTCTCCCTCCCTTGGGTTCTTAAAAAATAAAAAACCTCGAACAAGCCGTACCACCGTCAAACCACCACCCTCCACTGACCCTGGCTCATTCGGGGACCGACCGCAGGGACGACGCTTACAGCACACACACACACACGAGGGGACGCGCCAAATCATCCGTTTCGGCCGCAAAGGAGAAGAAGGCGATCCCTGGAAACAATTCGACCGTGTTTCCGCACCGAGAGAAGCGCATTCATCTTCCCTGTTCCCCACCCCACAAGACCCTCCTCCCTTCCTCCACCAAAGCCACGCCCTCCACCACCCACGGCTGCTCCCTCCCACATCTCCCTCCACCCCCGCCTCCCACCATCCCTCCCCAGCCTCCATTCCGGTGGTGCACGGCGGAGGGCCCGGTTGCTTTGCGTCGACCCGCCGCCGCGCCGCCGCCGAGGTGTCCCTCAGGGATGTTTAATCGGTCCCTTCTTATTGCTCATCGACAGCAATTATTTTTTTCCAAAATCTCAAGCGGAATCAGATAGTTAGATCACGAAACCATCTACTGAGACCACAATAAAAATGTCGTTAAAATAATGCCAAGCAAGAGCAGAAATCTTGAGGGAGGTCAAAGCCCACACCGGGCTGTGGAGCCAAGAAGAAGAAGAAAATAGCAGAAATATTGAAACATGGTTTTACGAGTGGGGTATCTAGCGAACTCTGAAACAATGCACAGCAATAAAATCATGGGAAAATATTCCATTGCCCTCGTAACCATAGAATCGGAGAGATACATATAAGCATAGCGGGCAAAGCAAAATACTTGAGTGCCTAATATCGGACCCAACCTGTGAATAAGGTCCAGAATCTACATTTCTACAGCAACGTAATAGGTACCACGCTAGCCGCCTCAAGGGAGTATGTCGGGAAGTGCTATGGCACCATCCTGGAATAAAAGCGAAGGAGAAATTCGTCTGTAATGGGGGGGCATGAATGTACTTGCTAGCGTTTCCCTCTCCCTGTGTTGTGGTCGTGCGATTGAAAAACGAATTATTGAATCTATAGGTTCGAGAGCCATTTTTCTCTAACTCCATCATACTTATTTCGGCTTGTCGATGTAGTGTGTGGCCTGGATTACTTCTTCTATGTTACAAGTAAAATCACACGACTTGTACCTTTTTAATTAGTTACACCTAGAGTTGAGTCAACGATTCTCTAGTGATTTACACCCCAAATCGCACAGTTTTTAACAATCCGGGATGCTTTCCTATGTATTTTGTCTACTTCTTGGATCAATGTTTTTTTTAGATGGTTCGCATAGGCTCGCAGGATGTGCGGCGCTAAAACAAATACTAGCATCTTCAAGGCGGCACCCGATACGTTTCACATGTGTTTTCCCCAAGCAACGTCCGATGCAATGGTGACTCCAAAGTACTTAACATGGACAGTAGCGCTAATTGGAACGTCTCCGAGTGAGTAAGAGTAGGTTTGTTAGCCTATTCTCCTTTTTATGAAGTTCATAACCGCATATTTTTGGTATTTAGTTATAGACTCCGTTCTACATACCATCCGAGAATGCTATGTCGTTCACTAGAAAGTATCTCACGGTCCGTGTTGCTCGTTATTTTCCTATGAATGACGGTATAGCCGGAGAAAAGCCTAACGTTTTTTTGCTTTTGAGTTGATGTCGTTTATGTACGAGGGCTGTCCAGAAAGGCTATAAAAAAGAACATGATCGAATACAAAAATTTTATTCCATAAATTTTATTCCATAAATTTTAAACCACATACTGTACACTATTTTTATACAAAATTACCATTTAAAATAATACATTTATCATAGCGTTTGACCATCTTGTAAATCTTCTCTTCAAAAAACTTTCTCAACTGTGGTTGCATGAGCCTGTAACAGCATCTTGATGTTCTTTATTGTCATCAAAGCGCTGGGACCCAAGCCATTTCTTCATGCGCATGAACAGGTGAAAATCACTGCGAGCCAAGTCCGGGTCATAGAGAGGATTCTCGAAAACGTCCCAATGAAACATTGCAACAAAGCTTGTGCCTAGGGTCCCATTCCCTGTGTTTTGGGGTCCTCGGTAAGCATTTTCGGTATCCACCGCGCACTAAACTTCCGATATCTTAGATTTTCTGTCAATGCCTCATGTAAAATTGATCAAGAAATTAGTGGAAACTGCTCAGAAAGTTAATATATCGTGAACCGTCCGTTTGAACGAATTTTTTAATTAATGTTCTGAACTAGTTCATAACTGATAACGGATGGCCGGCCACTCCTTCCTACACCATGAACGCTAGCTCTTCCACTTATTAAATATCTTACCCACTGATACAAGACACCTTCAATCATTGTATTTTGCCCGCAAACGCCACATTTCGCGATGAATATCAGCTGCTGACATGGTTTTCTCCACCAAAAACCGCATTACAGCGTGAATCTCACATTTGGCGGGATTTTCTACTGCATCGCCCATTTTAAAAGGTCGTACAAGGTGAAAAAATATCAGCGTGACTTTTCTACCAGTAAAGCTGGATGGGTACTAAGCCGCTGAACATATTGTTAATTGAATCGCGCCACTTCCCGTGCGGCGATTACACCGAGGTTACTTTGTGGACAGCCCTCGTATATAATGGACTCTAATGACTATGACTCTATGATGGCATTCCAGAGGGACATCAGAAATTACTTTGCATAGACGAAACTCAAGCCATATAACACTACTCATTGTGTGCGGCCATTAAGAAAGTCCTAGATTTTTTAAATTGCGTTTTAACTCATTGCGCACACTTTTAGTTTTTATACAAGTTTCACGTAAGGGACCGTGTATCCGAAATCTTTCTTAAAATCCCTAAATATTTCTTCAAATTATTTTTTCTCTTGATTTAAGAATTTAGTGTATAAAAACGCCCAGTTGTGTTTCGCATGATCCTTTTATTTTAAAGCCTCGCTGGTTGTTAGATGTAATGCTTTGACTAACGAGGAATACCATGGCGTTGCTTTAGAAGATGTGATCTTGTAGTTTATAGGATATAGAGGTTAGCGACATTGGATAGTAGCAGGTAAGGTCGAGGTTATTTCCTTCTCTAAAGATAGGGGTAGAGTTAAATGCCCTCCAATCCTGGGAAACAGTGCATTCAGAAATCAACTTGATAGATGTGTATGTATACGAGGAATGAATCAACTTCGGGGGCGAGCTCTTCAAGTACTCTTGGAGGTACCTTCATCCTTTTTCCCAAGCGAATTGTTTGTTTTAATTCGAAGGGACGTTTAGTTATCCCATTAAGCGTGTCACTTGCGTAATCATGCCTGTCATTTGCGTGTTAGAGATAAGGGGTCTAACGCTTGGTTCGTTGACGTCGGCACCAAATACATTGTGGAAGAAGTTGTTTAAAATGATCATTTTTGTGTGTTATCTCATTGTGAGACAATATCACCGTTGTAGTCCATAATAGAATCCATAGTTGCACATTTTCCCTGTAGTTCCCTGACGAAGGACCAGAAGGCCTTTGGGTCATCATTGCTGTAATTGCAGAGAATTTTCCTTTTAAATTTACATAGTGCTGGTGCCATGATTATTTATGTTTTGTCACATGTGATGTTTCTTTTCGGGCTCTTTCTCAATAAGAATAGTTTCGATTCTGATGTGTCGTATTTCTAATGTTATTTCCTCTCGCTCTTCTAACTTCCTTACGCTACTCTACCATCTAGGCTCGACACCATCGCGTTTGCATATGCTAGGAGTGTATTTGTTGATTCCTTGTCTCATTATTTCTAAAAATAACTTTCTCACATTAAGTTTATACACCATTTGTATTCGTTTCAAATATTTGCAGAGTACTACTAAGATAGTTGCTGAATTCCTTGAAGTATCCTTTACTAAAGAAATATATATTTAGTTTTGGTTTATCGATGGTATTTACTGAATTTCATAGCTCAGCGAACATGAATTTATGGTCACAAATCCCTTCAAATGCATCTAGGGTCGTGATCACTTCGGGTGGTTTGTTGCTATGCGATCTAGTGTGTTACAGCTCCTACTTGATTTTGTCACTAGTCAATATAACGTGTTATCATTTAATTTGTTGAGTGTTGACTCGCATGATTTGCGGTTTATAGCTGCTCTATCGATATTAAAATTATTCAAGTTGATTAAAGGGGGTTTCAAATCACCACCGACAGTTATGATGATTTTAGTATTTTTGCGGCTAAAAGTTGAAATATGGTCACCTAGAGTATGAATTATTTTTGCAGTGAAATTTGGTGGTCCATACAAGAAGCAGGCATGTTTTTTTAGCCGGTTACAATTATCGATCGTGCACCGAAAACTTTCAATATCGCCGACGCCAAGTTAAGTAATTTCGATTCATGAAATTAATAATAGGGAAATATTCTAATGAATATTAAAGGAAAGAAGTTTTGCGTTTGATTTGAACCCCATATTGAGAATTTTGGGTCCATACCGTGAACATTTTATTTCTGAAATACAAATAAAACTATAAAGATTTAACGCCTCAGAATTGTCGGAAAATAAAGGGTGGGAGCCCCTATGGGCGCAAACACAAGAAAGACTTAACCTACTGGAAAAGCATAAATCATTCCAAGTTTAAGATCGGCAGTAAGGGAACAGTCTATTTCAAGTCCTCATCACAATGGTCAGTGAAATTATCATGAGAAATTAAGGGAAAAAATCTCCCTAACCGAAGAAGGAATCTTTTCTCCAACTCTTAATTCATGATAGCAATAGTTAGTGAAAATAATAGGAAAAAAGAAAGACACTCAACAATACTCTTTAATTATAAACTCACTAATGGTTGTCTAGCATTCATGATGGAAACACAAATTCCACTTAATGCAATATCACCCACTGTCAAAAACCCATGTGAAAGAGTTCAGGATAATGGTAACCTATTTGGGCAATAGGTACGGCGACGCGATAAATGGAACGATGAAAGCAAACCAAATAGGTATATTATAAAGGTATGCATTTTGAAGATTTCTTAAACAGGAAGGGAAAAATAATCAAGCTATAACTGGATGCTGCGAAAGACATACTTTTTCAAAATTCAGGTGATTTAAATCGGAGTTACGTAACGTAATGAAATACGTAATGAAAAAACATCTTTATATCATTATCAAATCAACGCCGCGAAAGTCTTCGAACCTACAAACATCTTTATAGTTTCATTATCCCTATACATGTTGGGCGATAGTAATAGATAGCAATCCCTATATTACTTGGATAATCATTCAAATCGGAGTCCATAAATATCCTTTTAAGTGACCAGTAAAGAGTAAGTGCTTGTTAAAATTAAAGCGCGAGAGAAAAGGCGAAGATCTTTTATAAAGCTAATTCTCAAAAATTGATATTTATCACTTCTAAGCTCGAGCGTAATTTTGGATGAAGTAATTCATCTCCTGAATAATAGAAAAAATAGTTATTGAATGTGAGTGAATCCCCGCAGAACCAGTTCATTAATGTCGTGAATCTAATACAAATTTCAATATCTCTCGTTGCGTATGAATTTTTCCTAGAGCAATGGCTCCCTTACTGACATGATAAAGTGAGCTGAGGTGTTTGGCTTCCGGGTAAAATCATCTCATTTGGATTTGCGATAAAGCTTATCAGTTCTCAACTGGAATAAATAATTTTAAGGCCTCTAGCGACGGTCATTTGTAATCACCAACGCCCCGTGTCCTAAGATGACGTTAATCGCTTGTTGCTCATTACGCGGATAAAAAAGATTGATATCCCACGCTTGAAGCAGACTTAGAATAAGCTAGGATGCAATCTGATTGGAGTTAACGAGCCTATGACTTATAGGTGCTTCGGATTAATGTTTAACATTATTATTAATATAATAACTACAAGAGAATGAATGCAGACAAATTTACTTTTCATAAGCCAAGAAAAAAATTAAATTGATGGCATGTCCTTGACCCTTGGGACTTGTTGGTGGTTGCCCAGGTCCTGAAGGCGGTGGTCACCCGCACCCCGAGACCCCAGGGGTGATGCATCCGGAATGCACGTGCGGTGGAGGGGGGCGGCCCGCCCCTTCTCCCCCCTCCGATCTGCCCGCTTTTCTTACGCTCCCAAGAAATCAATACTTCTTTAAGATGGCGCCTGCTTTAATGCTCATACTAAAACACGCGCTGCACATTTGTCACATTCACATTTTTGGAACGGAAAGCAAAATTTCGACAAACATATGGAAGGTGAGTCCCTTCTTGGGTAGCAAAAATTGCAATCCAGGACAGTACCTAATAGTGAGTATTTTTACCCCTTTCAAAGAGTGCGACGATGCTTCGAGGAATACTACTTTAGGACATTGCACCTATATTCACACAGGCAGAGGAGCACATACGATGCGTGCGATAGAATCAAACTGGTTTAATCTTCTTGATCATTAGCCAAACTGTATTTTGTGAGGTTCTTCTTCCAAAAAAATCCATTTTTGTCTAAATATTCTCTAACCTCTCATGAATGAATATTTTTCATGATATTAACATAAATGGTTCAGCCTTGTACCCGGATCTTATTCATTAGTAGATATGTAGAAGCGATCAGGTATATTTTCAATCTCCAAACGCTGAGCCCGAAACCTATTAATCTGATATGTGATGTGATCACTAAGCCATCAGGTGATTGAGTGGTCTCGTTTTACGCATAGATACCGCGGGTTTGGAAATATTTATTTTAAATATGGACACTATTTTCGCTCTATAAAGGGTAAAAATAAAGTCTCTTGTTCTTATTTTCACGATTCGAACTTTATGCATACTAAATGTGTGTCGGTAATTATTTTGTCTTCTCAATGCTCAATTAGAGCTTTGTGCCTTTTATTTATGGTTTTCTATATGTCTTTGGGATTCTTGTGCAGGGTGACTGATGCATTACAATTCTACTTAGCGCCACAGTTTCAGGCTTTAATGTTAAATTCGTAGTTTATTAACCTAAAACTCATGGGTGTATCGATACATTTCTCTATGTAGTTTTTATCATAGTCAAAAAATATCAATAATTACTCTTGGATAGCGTGCAATAATTTCGGAAACCACAATAGTTATTATTTTTATGGGGAATTTGAAATTGGGGTTTTCTAAATTTCCATAAAAATAAGTTAAATAATAGTAACTTTGCAGTTCCATACGAGACGCTTCATTTGAAAAAAGAAAAAGTCATGTTCGTATACAAGCAGGTTTTGCTATTGAAAATTTTCATGTATGTATGTGGTACATGTTTCTTTTACTTGACTCCGTATTTATTGCGTCGTGCATTAGTTATTAACCCAACAATACAGCACAATTGTAAATTTTTGCACAATGAATTATGAGGGAAAAACATTTATCACCACTCTTTATTGAACGGCCGTCATATATTGCGGGAATGTTGCATTGAAAAAAGGAATTACATAAAAATAACAATTGAAAACCTCCTCCTGTTCGCTTAAAACACCACAAACACAAAACCTATGTTTCCAAAAACAAGCATTCAGACACTAGATCAATACTTCATAATTTCCTAAAAATCAATGTGACACACCTCAATTTAGCAAGTTACTATCAATTTTTCCAATACAATCATGCCATAAAAATGTAGGCGAAAAACGATTTCACGTGATTCACTTGAAGTCATGTTTGTACTTTTCCCACGAGTGGCTATTATGTGCTTCTATGATAGTAGTTCATTCTAATATTCGCAAAATTTTGATCTAAAGGCTAATATTCTAATATTCAATTTTTTACAAACAGTAACATTGTAAAATTACAAACTAAAATTTCCAGTGAATCAAATGTAATCATCAGTGCAGTTTTTTCGCAATTATAAGACTCGACTTTATTAAGCAGCAGTGAATCGATGTTAACTTCATCACACAACCTTAAAATTTATAATACAATTTTTAAGGTTTTAAAGAATGACGTAAATACTTGCAAACAATATATGTACAACGTCATTTTCATCGCGCGAATTTGAAGCATGATCCCATTCTCTTTTCTTCATTCCGATTTTCCATTTCCCACCATTTCCTCTCATTCCTCCCCAACCATCTCCTCCCTCCACCACCCACCCTTATATAACCCTCCCCCAACACTCCTCCTCGCCACCTCCACCCCACCCCCATCACC
>LYUA01001698.1:166186-179439 GCA_002093875.1 Calopteryx splendens | reverse complement strand
GGGGGGGATTTGCGTCCTTCTACATCTACACAAGACCCCGCAACCTGCCGCAAGGGCGTGTGGCAGAGGGCTTAGCACACCTGTCTTGAATAAAAGGGAAACAGAAAGTTGATCTGTAAAGTAGGTGGGGCACCTACCGGTATGCGTTTTTTTCCTTGTGGTCATGAATCGCGAGGAAAAAACGAGTTCTTGAATTTATCGGTTCTAGAGGCTATTTATCTAATTTTATCATAATTGTCTGACTAGCCTATGCAGTTTGTAGGCTGGACAGCTTTATCAAAGTTGCATTCACAATCACGCTATTGGTATTTAATAAGTTAAATCTTGTGTTAAGTTTTCTATTCTCTGGTGATATCCATCCCAAATGACGAATTAATTACTCGACGCTCTGGGTCCTCTCATTAGAATTTTTAACAAACCGGGCTCCTTTCCTCTGTATTTCGTTCAATTCATAAATAATTTTTTATATAGGTTCTGTAGACTCGTGGCATATTCTATTTGCAGTACATATAGCTAACGATAAAAAGCATATTTCTTTTACTTTTTCATCGCCAGGGAAATCTTCATTTTGGTTTGTTACTTCGCTATAATTTACAGTATCGTTGAAGGATAGCCTACTTTTACTTTCTGTTATTAAAATTGTCAATGATTTAAGTTTTTTGGAACAGTAATAGTGCCCATATAGTGCCATCCTGAGGGATGCAGGAAATTACTTGTACGCTCTTAGTCCAGTTCATTACAGTTTTTAACTAAACGGGCTTTCATCCTCAGTGTTTATTTAATTCTTGAATAAAGAATCTATTGATCGCGTGATGGAAATTAGGCCTCCTTTTTACCCCCCCCTCCCCCGCACGGTCGTTATACTAGCTGACAATCAGGATAGACCCCCCCCCTCCCGACGAGGGCGTCCCACGTCAATATTTGAAATAATTTAAGAAAGCTGGGATTGGAACCTAGGGCGAGCAAACTAGATACCAGTACCTCGGGTCTAGTACCTGGGGTAAGAATTTGAGGTACTGGTAGGCATTCTAGGCACCTTTACCGAAAACAAGAATGTTTGGTGTTTCTCGGTATCTAAATACCAGCACCAATCATAAAAGATTCCAAGGTTTGGTGTATAAGATAGAGCAAGAAAAATTCTGGTACCTCGGTACCAGCAGTACTAAAGTAAGAATTCGATGTACCGGTACCTACCCCCGTTAAAAGGACGTAAAACCAAAATAGCAGAAATCGAAGAACAGATAGCAAAAATTGGCAACAACGGGAAATTAATTCTTGCGAGGATAGACTCCAGAGGTAAGAGGACGACGGTGAGGTTGGTGTTCCTCAAACCTCTCCCCCCCGCGAAGGAGGGGTTACACAAACTTATTGGGCAGATTATTTCCTACGCGAATTGACTCCAACAAGACTTCTAATCACAACTGAGAGAAAATTTGCTGCTGCGTGTATGAAATACGCGAAAGCATAACTCGAACTATTCGGGATCATGTAGATGATAAAAAGACACGTGAATAACTAAAAGACCCACCTCCGGTTCAATTAGGTGATGCCCTGTGATCTCCCACGCACCTCCTCTGTTTCCCTGTATCAACAGGCGTGATTAATGGAAGCCCCCTGTATAGAAACATTCACCTGCGCTCTGAAAGTTTCCCAGAAAGATTTGGTACCCGAAATATCGCAGAGTTTTGGTGAAGCTGAGGTTGTACAAAGGCGTCACCCGGAATCGAATGCGGGCCCTCCTATTAATAGCCCAACGCTCTAGCCATTGAACAACCACGCCCCTATCAAGACTTTGTTATTTTTAAAGGGAATCTACCGGATTGGCTAGGTTTCCGATGGACGCACTCCAGACTACCTATACAATTAAGAGTAAGAATAGTTTAATAAAAAAGATTATTTCTTACTATTAATTCTCAGCTAAAAAAACAGTGACCTATAGGTGAAAAAATTTCGTTCGCACCCATGTATTACGTTGTTTATATTACGGTTTATGGTGGGGTTTTGCACTAATCTGTTCTTTGGGGTTATGGGAATGAAGGACATTCTCAATGGTCAAATTCCAACTGGACAAGATTCAATTTTAACATAAACTAACGGCAGATTTGACAGCTGGAATCAGAATTACGCTTTACAGTGAAAGCATCCGTGTCAACGAATCCTGCGCGCTCGCTGGACCGGACTCGCTCGCAAACCCTTTTGTTACACCTATTTTCATCTTATCGCGCCCAGTAAACAAAAGATAACGATTGCTCACGAATATTCAATCCGGACAAATAGTCGTCTTTTTTTCGCCAAACAACCACACCTTCATATTTTTCACGTTTAATTGACTTCGCGAAACGGTGTAAATACTTCATTTGACTAGGAGGCGTGGCATTTCACTTCAGCGAGTCCAGAGCGTTTGCCCGGAGCGCAAACGCGGAGGAAGTGATTATTCGCTTTGGGAGTGATAAATGCGGCGAACAAACATATTACTCCACCTTGGCAAACGATGGGTCTGGGAAACAAAGAGTCCACAATCAGCGGAAATGATAAAACAAGAAGGGGCTCTCGAAAGGCATTGAACGCCTGGTCTACTCGTAGACATGTAGGCCCCTCCTCCAAACCCAATTTCACGAGTCACACAGGTACAATAGTTACCATATCTTCAAAATAAAAGTTTATTTTTCACTGCGCCATGTTGTGATCAAGTTTTAACTAAAAATAAAATGCCAATCCATGTCTCTCATTTTCCTCAGCTTAGAATTAGCTCTGTCGGAAAAGCTGTCGATAATCGCCGTACGTTGAAATTCACAGTTTCGGGCGAGGTATGATCGTACAGTTCCATCATGTTCCTAATTAAAATTAAAAGTGTATGCTGTCCATTAAAAATCTTGACTCGTAGTTGCATTTTGGGTGTTTAGGTGCGTCCCAATGTCCCAAACTGTACATTAATATACAGACGGAACAACTTCTCTCCCCCTCTCTCTCTATTGTTAATGATGGAAATTTGTCGGACAGCGTCGAGAGACTATTTTTTAATCGTGAACAGTACCTAGTTTCAAAAAATTTTGGATTTGAAGTTTTAAACTGATTTTATGCTTCTTTAAGGTTATCACTTTTGCAAAACACTCCACGCGGAATTGGTCGATTAAAAAAGCATTCCGTAAGCCTCTTTCCCGGTCAATTGTCCTAACTTTTGAAAATGGATTGCGCACGCTGCCCCAAACACTCATGCAGTCGATGTGTATCGTGCATAAAATCCCTTGAAATTCGTCCCTTCTTGAGAATACGTTTGTTACAAGTTTTGCTAGGAAATTAATGTGCTTTAAGAATAAGATTGGTCGAAACAGGCACAGGTAGATTAATTCTGAGGCAATGAGCCAAAGAATTAGAAAATAAATAATTTGAATTAAATCCAGTATATCACGTAAAAAATGAAATAATTACGAAGAATAGGAAAGTGTTTCCGAAAATACAAATTTAAATCAGCATTTTCCTTTTTTCATATAATTTTATGCGACTTCCCCCACTTAATTCGTGAATTCTGATCAACCATCAGGATTCCCAGCCATCAATGCATGAATTTATCTTTGTGGTCACCGTGATGATGTTGGTCGTTAAGGCGATCCTCAGGTATTGATGATTATAGCCAAGTCATGACTCAGAACACTAAAAGCCCTTTCAATTACCTTTACACGTTGTCGGTGATATCTTAATTGCTTCAGAAATTACTGAAAATGGCGATTTCAAGTTGTTTCAGATTGTTTTGTGAAAGCATTAGTCCTCCGTAACTTTATCCTCATTCGGTCAAACGTAGTGTGACAAACGTGTGGCAAAATAGTGGCATTGTGCTTATTGTTCTATCATGCAAACGCCTTTATTAGTGAATTTTTTTAAAATTTCTAAAGCGTCATGCTTTTCATTTTAATCTTTCGTAAAAACAAAGGGAAGCATACATTTTAATTATTTCCAAAAAATCTAATTTTCAAGAAAGAGATGAACTAATGAAATACATAAAAATGGTCTCTAAAAGTCCTCTGAAGTCTTAAAAGCAAAACATAGTTTTTAAGCAATCCACAAAAATCCGCAACTCTTTATACTTTTCTAAATGCGAGTGGCCGTATTATTTTGAAATTTTTCCATTAATTTTAGGCAATTTCAATCACTTTATTTATACAGCACGCATCTCTTTGATATCTGGTTGCTAGAGGGCATTGAAACGATCCCTAGGCGTTTTAAAAAAAAAGGTAATGAAAACTAATTTAGCATTTAGTTCATGGATTGAAAATTGATACTTTTGCTTAGAGCTAATTCGCAAGAAGCTCTAGGCGAAACAAACGTTTCACCACTATGGTCTAACTATCTAGGAAATTATAAGGACCATTTTGTTACGTTACTTTGCATGAGGAATTAGTTAACTTAATATAAATAATCCGTAACAATAGGTTATTATATTGTCACGGAGAATTGCCATGTTTCGTCACTTCTGCATGAACATTCCATTATTTTACGCATACTCTTGACAGTAAATCCACCAACTAGTTCTCTTTTCAATGGGGGTCGCGAAATGGTACACACATTTTGCGTGACTGTTCCTTCAATTTTTCATTGGCCCGCTTCCGGCTCCCATGCTGGTAGGAAGCATTATGTATTTTCAAAAAATCATCCAGTTTAAGGAAATAGGTCTAAATATTACAATGACGTTCGCTCATGACCAAGCCCTCGAATATGAGCAGAACGTTGAGAGAAACCAGTTAGTTCACCGAGGTTGTTCCGCATTGCCGGGAAGGACGAAGCTGCCGTAGCCGTGACGTAAATGCGGCGCGTGGAAATTAATGACGGAGCACACGAAAACGCTGGCGCGCACCGAAGAGCTTTCGCCAGCGGCTCCGTCCGTTTCGAAACTCATAAATGATAAAATATGCGAAATAAACCTATCTGTGGAAGAAATTGTACGCAGGAACGGAAAGGGTCGCATGAGGTTGCTAGAAAACCTTGTGCAACAACCTCGACGGAAAACGACGACATCTCGGAGCAAAAAAAACAGACCACCCGGGAGCTGCTGGTTTAGGAAAAAAAATAACAAGGTTCGATGACATATAACACCGAGGAAAACTCCACATCCCGCGTTTCATATTGTGGTACTGATCTACTCCATGAAACTCATCCCCAAGAAAAATAACATTATGCTGAATAAAAACATGGCTTCATCGTTTTACGTCAAGGCTATGGTATAATACTGATGGCAAACAGGAAAATGGAAATAATATTAAACTATTTAGTTTGTCATGAACCATCAACAGAAACATATATATATAGCAACATGGCACTACCACAAATTGACTCCTACGACTCTCAGACTGGTTTATTGAGTACACGCACTCAGCCTACTAATTAATTCAGCAATTACTTGCATAAATGATTAGAGGGGGTAATAAATGGAGGTCACGGGCTGCCAAAAATCAAGAGCTGCTTAAAGCTCGACTTGACTAGTTGATTTGAGTAGTAGAGGCTATGAGATGATATCTCTATACCAAATTAAATTCTTTTTGAATGAAAATATGTCTTCAATGACTATCTGTCCCTGAAATATTTAGAATCTCCGATACAATAATATGCGTTGGCTCACATTCCCTCAAATATCCACTTGCTTCATCAGTGGAATTAAACTTAATAATAGTTATATTCCTGTAATATTGGTTTCTATGTAAGTGATCTCAATAATTTTTTTAGAGTACCCGAGTTTGGATAGGTTTATTTAAATCATCACCAGACATGGTCTTTAAACAGTTTTTGTTATTTATGACTTTCATAATTATGAATCCCGGGCCACCTCCATAAATATTTGTGTTTTTGTAAATGTTTAGTACTTCTTTTACATTTATGATGTCTACCAAATGGTAGAAAATACAGGCGTAATAACTGATTTGAGTTGTTTATTTTGAGTAACTTCACATTTCTAATATGTAACAACTACTTAACAACGACAGGGAGAGGGGTAGCCGATTCCAGTCCAGCAGATTCCAGATATGACTTGCAACTAATCCGACCAAAGATTGGGCGAAACAAACCTTCCTCGTTCTCGTCCACGACGTACGCATCGTCGGCGCGGGACCGCGAGCAAGTGAGCACCCGGGCCGTCTCCACCCTCCGCTCGCGGATCCACCGGGATAGCCTGGCCGTCGAGCAGCCGCACTGGATCGGGTTCCCCGTCACATCGAGGTGGGTGAGCGAGCAGAGCGGGCCGAATGGCCGCGGGTCGATCTCGGTCAGGGAGTTGGAGGACAGGTTGAGCTTCTTGAGGCTCGGGAGGGAGGAGAAGGCCTCGTTCGGGATGAAGTCCACCCCGCAGGCGGACACGTCCAGCTCCTGGAGTACCTGGGAGGAGATGAAGGGCGGCAGGCTAGGCGGGTCCTGGGGGACTGGGGCTAGGGCCCCGGGCGGAGGCGCTGGGGGCAGCAGGCGGAGGAGGGGGTTGCCCCTCAAGACGACCTTCCGGAGCGCCACGCAGCCCTCGAATAGGTTGGACGGCAGGGACGTCAGGCTGTTCTCCGACAGGTACACCACCTCAAGGTCGGGTACTCCGCGGAAGGCGTACTGGTTGACGACCTGGTGAGCGATAAAGAGGTGCGTCAAGGACGGGAAGAAATGTGAACGAACTGGTTCCTTGACTCTGTCTGCAGTTGCACTCTACAAAAAGCCCGCAGCCCGCTCATTATCATGCTTAAAATTAGGACACAGTACATTTTTTAAGATTAAATGTTTCAACCTCTTGGGTTATATCGCACCATCTATCCCAAGAAACTAAACTTAGAGCAAGCGTATCATACAAGTCTGAGGCGGGATTCGAACCAGCGACTTTTAGTTATCCAATCCGACACGCAGGTAACTACTATTGGTTATTACGACCGTAGACTATATTCCTGAACGAAATATTTTAACTTATATTGCTGGATGCGATTGGTCGTGTGGTCTAATTAGTAGGGGAGGTGATAGTGTGGATTAATTAATAGGAGAGGAAAAAGCCGACTCTGATCATTATGATTGCAGTAACAGGAAAGCCATGTATATTTAAGAATTTAGTTCATATGTAATTTGCATAAAAACTGAGCTATCCACGTGATTGCGCAGAAACTTGGAATGAAAACTGGCATAGGTGAAATGATCTTAACATAATTGTGATAGAAAATTTAGCTTTTAAACAGGTGAGTGAATTTAAGACCGTAGTGCTCGATAAAAAACTTAAATAATATAACGAAAACTGTAATATGGAGCGTTATGTCGTTTGGTAAAAGAAGAATGTTCGAATCAAGTGGATGAGCGTTGATTTTAGATATGTGAGTTCTTCCTACGGAAAATACACCTAAGCTGGGAAGGGAAAAATACGAACGAATGATTTAAATGCGACGAGGGAAGGGAAGAGGAATTTAAATTTAAAGAATACAGAGAGAGCGGGTGGTGGAATCGCTGAAGTGTAGAAACATAATGAAAGCAGTTATATAGAGGAGGATTTGAGGGTAATCGAGAAAAAAAGAGAGAAAGAGTGGGTATTTTGAACTTTTGTAAGCCGGGTAAAAATGAAGGAGCTAATGAAGTCAATAATGCTGGGCAGAGGTTATCTATGTAATATTCGGAAGTTTTCCGAAAGTCATGTTTTATGTGCATTTTTTCAGAGATTCTAGCAAACCCATTGAAACCCTATAGATGATTTATGACAAATGATTATCAAATGATTAACATGCTATTCGCGGTTTTCCACTAAAAAGGATTTCATTACTAGTTTAGATATCTTCATAATATTTTCAAATAAGGAGGAGTTTGTTATATGCCATGCATTTATTTATATTCGGCAGAAACTAATACATTTGGGAGGGAAGAACTACTTCTGTAGTGCCAAGGGAGTAGTGAATTGGTAGGTGAGGCGTCGCCGGTGGTGAGATCGAAGCGTGTAAGGAGAGGGATAAATGAGTAAAGGGAAGTGTTTTCAACAAAATATTGGGCATAGAGAGAAATGGAAAAATTTAAGAGTTTTCTTTTGACGGTTTCTTCCATTCTCGCCTCGCCGCCACTGCACGGGTTCTTCGGTGTCTGGATGACGCATGCCAACGTCTCTTTCTAGCTCTCTCGGGAGTAAACCTTTACATTGAGTGGTCCGTGCTATTTATATGGGATCCGGCATTATATGGGCGGAGAGATTACGAGGCACGCGGGGGAAACTCCCCTCGAGAAAACAATGCTGGGATTGTTATGCTGATATCCTCCTTCCAATGGTAGGGGGCATGGCGACAGAACGTTCCATTTGAATTGCATTTGGTAAGCCTTGGACACTCCCAGGAGGAATTCACCTTTCATTTCATGAAGAGTACTTTTGAGTTACTACGGCGTTTTCGTGAAATGAAATACGTGGAAAAACGAATGGACCTCAAATGCTTAATATATTCGCAATGCATTTAATATTTAAATAGCCTGCAAATGGTTGAGATTTTTAAGCCCTCTATCTTGCTCCGAAGTCTTTGAACCTGTTCCTTAGGCCCGGCCGGTCTTAATGATAGACCCACCCCTGTAGTACCCATGTAAATGGCACTACAGGTATTTAATGGTCGAAAACACTATAAATAACATTAATCAGAGGGGAAACTAGAATACCATCTCTGACAAGCTATTGCAAATTTAAAATGTCCGCAGTTTCTGAGCTAAGAACGCTGGCATATCCCATTCCCTTTCCATTCAGCTGTTGAAATCACCTTTCAGTTCCGCATGGTTGAACCAGCTATCATGGGAGATAATTCGCCAGAACAATGGTTGATTAAGGTTACGGTAAGTTAACTGTTGGATGTAGTACTTCCGCCTTGTTATGGGTATTAATTGGCAATAACTTGAATGGACTAGGTCTTTGTTTTGCTTGAATGGAAGCTGCTCTTGATGACTCCGCATTATGATCCTCTTGGGGGTAAACGGTTTAAAAATTATTGAGAGCTTCCTCATACCCGAGACATAATATACCTACGGAAAATGAAAACGATCTACAGCTTGGGTGATCGAACTGCGAGGGGTCACTCCGTAAAAAAAATTACTTTTATTCTCTTGAGAATGAGGATCAATGGAAAATGCGGGGCTATAAAACCGAGGTTTTTATTTCCCTGAATGTATATTGGAATGTATTCAAGTACCTCTGTGGCCCATCCTCGTGCTGGTAATACATTTAGGCAAATATGCACTCGTTAAAATTTTTAACAGTATTGTAATGTAAACGGGGAAGAACCCTATACATGATAGATGTTTAACGCCCCTAAATCCGCTCCATTCCTACAACCTCTTGAATATTCGCTTGCATGACATGGTAGCAGGAACGTATTGCTTTTAATATAAATTTTAAATGCAAAAATTAAAATTCACAGCAACTTATTAAGTTTATATTTAGCAATGTTTTCCCTACATTGTAAATAAATGCAGCACCGATTGCATGAGAAAGCAGTCCGGCCAATTATGTCATTGCGTATGGTAGGTAATTGTGTGGTGAGTGCTATGTTATTGTGCTATTGCGAGGTTATTGATATAAAGTCGCGTTTCGACTAGGGAAAGCTTGCACTCTCTTTGCATTTCATTTTCACTCCATTTTGTTAAATTGCAAGTGAAATAAATGAAAAATTTATGTTTTCTCCCAACATGAGTTATTTAACAATTGTTAAATACTGCGATAAGGTGATTGGTGCTTAGATACTTGATCCATCCTCGAAAAGAGAATAGTTGTCTACGTTAACAGTTATTATATTTTTGTGTACATTCAAGAAATTACTTAGAATCATATACTTGTATGAACCATTCTTCGCTCAAATATTGAAGGACGGCATAAAAACTTTATACTTTCGTTCCGTTTCAACAGCCAATAAGTATGATGATTAAGGAGAAATTTGAAGCATGAAGGGATCAAAGCTAGAAAAATTGCGGTTTAACTAATTGCGAATGGAGAGCGCGGTATAAAGGTAGGAAGGAATTAGAATAATCAAGGACTGCCTCGTTCCAATTTAATATCATAAACGGAAAGGTCGCATAAAATTTGAGAGGGGGTTCTTTAATCTTTATTGAAAGCTAATGATGGCAGTTTAAACTAATTTTCAATAATAGTAATGATAATAAGTTAAAAATAAAGTAGCGGCAGCAATAATAGAAGCCATCTATGAAGTAATTTGAGCCGCAGGATAGATTAAACCACAATTACTGCTACTCTTGGTCCTACCAGAGCTTTCCAGTGAAGGTAGTATAAGGAAAAGCTATTAAATGAACTTATTGGTTACGTCGAGGCACTTTTATATTATTTCCACATATTATCTTACTCAAACCTTTGATATTTATTAGAAAAAATGTTGTTCTTTTATTCTAAACTACTGAGATTATAATACACCTTGATTGTCTAGCACAATGGAATGTGCAATGCAAGAAATAAGGTTTTAGATGTGAAAAGAGAAAATGAGGTGGCTTAGGAAATGAACGTGGAAACAATTCCAGAAAATTTGGTAAAAATGGAAGGGAAAAATTGGATTTTTGCGTAAAACTCTTTATGATTCTAAAAGTAATCATTAGGAGGTCTGCCTCAAAATTTTCCGATAAAATTATTTTGTTAGATCAATTACAGCTTGTTGACAATGCTACGTGATGATACGAGTCAGTAGACAACTAGTCTTCCTAAGTGATTCATATTCCCATCTCCTTCATTTTAGACTGAACAATGAATAAATATCGTTTCTTATTAACTGAATCAACAGGAAATAGAAAAAGAAACTGTGCCTAGTCACTGTTTGAATTGATTCTAATAATCGAAAGAAATAGAACGCGGGGAATAAAAGAGTGAGTCACAGATAAAGTACGCTTCCTAGAAAACATTCTATAAGTCCTTATCGGAAAATGAATATCTGTGCGACTGGAAAATGACCACACCACTCCGAAAGTGACAATAAACAAGATCCCGGAAGTAATAGACCGATATCGATAACGGCGCTCTCTAAAATGATCATTTAGTTAGTTGTAAATAACGTCATGTACTTCTTGTACAGACAAGGTGCATGAAGGACCAACAGGGCTCGTATAATGAACGCCCTTGGGTTTTGCTCCGAGAATAAACGCCCGAAAGAAAATAAAGTCGACGCGGTTTCTCCAAATTTCCAAATAATCTGCTAATAATGATAAGTGTAGGCTATCAGAAGATTGGTTTCTAGAAGCTCTTCATCATATCCTGTTATCAAAACTGTCAACTAAGATCTTCATCCCTTTGCTAATTCTGCGGTCGGCGTATTCTATCGTTAACTTGTTAATATTCATCTTTAGCTTTTACTGTATTTTTTTACTTCTACTACAATGTACTACTCTTCAAAGGATATTTTCATTAATCAGTTAGCCTATATATTTCATATAAAAAAATCACCACATCCATTTCATTGCTTGTTTGTGAAAGGAAAACTCGAAATACAAGTAATTGAAAACTATTTACTGATGATCAGGCTAATTTTTCATTATTAGTTCTATCTTCTGACTGATATTCTTATTGGCTTGGATTTTTTTTCCTCATTCCTGAATGTTTCTTCCATTTCTGGTTATCCTACTACATGGTGTAAGTAGCCAACTTTTTCCACTTGCGCAATATGTTTTTCGTGTTTTTTTTATTAGAATACAGCCTTCGTAACTGAAAATCATCTAATCGTTGACAAAGAACCACCAAGAAACTAATGCCAGAGTAGTAGGTATATTGGGCTCGAGATTTTCTTTCTTAACAAAAACAAAAAGTGATTATTAGTGGAAGTGGTTTCGACTTAGTGAAGCTAGCTTCATGCGTTCTACAAGGAGGGATGATCATTGTCTTATTACTTCGCTTGTACGTCAATGACATTTTATGAAGTAAAAAATGACATTAGGCTATTCATTGATAATACGGGGATTTACCGTTACAAATAATGTGTCGGTATGCAGGTTCTTTCGAGCGATCTCAATACTATAGGTACTTGACGTCACAAGTGTTTACTTCGCAGTAACTTTGTTTCATAAATAGTAGGGAGAAATATTAGAAGGGAAATTTTAAGTGGGAGGCAATTTATTAAAATAATGCCAGTTTGATCTCGTCATCGTTGAGGATCAAAAGAAGAAATAATTTAATAATGAATTTCACAAAATTCATAGTGAAGCTCTCCGATTTATTAAAAGTTGTTATGTAAGAAAAGAAAACCTCACAAAAATGATTAGAAAACGTAGGAGGTGACACAATCGATGCTCTAACATTACAAAATATCAATTTTTTACGCGCTGAAAAATCTCAAATCACACGAATTTAACGTTGCCATCAACGGAACTTATTAAAGATTTTTTTTCTCACGCTCAACTCGCCATAAAAATAACAGAAAACTAAGTAATATGAAAGCGAAAGAATTTTACACTGTTAATTCTTCGCATAAGTAATGTGAAGATGTATTCAGCTCATGGCCTGCTGAACTACCATTTCTCAGTAGGTGGATCAAGCCGTTAAATTTTCCTTAAAGGATGATGTCCTAACAACATACGCCCTTGGCTACAGGGCTACGGCATAGGGGGTAAAACGAAGGTGTGACCCTACTCAGGGACAGAAATGACGCACCTCGAATGATTCCAAAACCTACCCCAAACAAATCGGACCCCGGAAATCGAGCTTGCCCTCTCCCGCTCGCTTACTCCATCGTCGTCTCGCGCCGTTCTGGAGACCGAGGCAACAATGGGCGGCCGTGGCCACTCACCTGTATCATGTTATCAGATAGGAAGAGGTACTTGAGCGAAGGGAACGCTCCGAAGGAGTCGTCCGGCAGGGCCCGCAGCCTGTTGCCGGAGAGGTCGACCACCTGGAGGTGCTTCTCTCCGCCGCGGGCCCTTGGGACCCCGACGAGGGATTTGGCCGCGCAGTCCGCCCCGTTCATCCCGCGGGCGGTCAAGGGGTGGCATGTACACCGTTGCGGGC
This sequence comes from Calopteryx splendens, assembly GCA_002093875.1. Classification (NCBI taxonomy): domain Eukaryota; kingdom Metazoa; phylum Arthropoda; class Insecta; order Odonata; family Calopterygidae; genus Calopteryx; species Calopteryx splendens. Next base: position 166,484 of record LYUA01001698.1, on the reverse strand, counting down.
AGGGAGACGCTGGGAGACAGCAGCACAGCAGAACGAGCGCCTGGGCCAGGAGGAACCCCTGAGACCCCCAGTGCTTCCACGTGCTTTCCATCGCCTCCTGTAAGGAGAATGAAGAAACGTCAAAACCGGACTTCCCATCCATTCACTATAGAAACTATATTTGAGAAACTTGGAGACGAAATGTTTTCCAGTTGGTTTTTATAAATCGTATTATTCTCCATCATGGTTTCTTGGGAAAAATAATTGAAGTGGTTTCCCGTTACCTTCCTCAATAGTGTTTTTAACGTGACACCATCAC